>JAGDQP010052417.1:280-13787 GCA_022664845.1 Lepisma saccharinum | reverse complement strand
ACCATACATACCACCATTATGATTCTCTGAAGTGATACTTTCGAAATGTGCCTAAATCTATCAGTACAAAGTGCTTAGAAAGTAATAGTTTGCAGTATCCTTAGGGAAAACACAGAATTTGTAAAAAAAAAAAACACACACGTAGAAGTCAATAGGCTTAAGCCTTAAAGGGTCATTCAAGTGTAACGTAAGCATTCAAGGGGAAGGGGTTAAAGCATGATTTATTTTGTCTGACAATGAGGGAAGGAGATCAGAGTGTTTTTAGACGAAAGTTCAGTTTAGGTTTCCCCCAAAATGTATAATATACAGCAGATATGTACAATGTTTCCTACGTGTGTGAGAGTGTTGAATCACAATATATAACAAAGTTTCGAGTGATGTAAGTGTCAAATCTGCTAAGAGTGAAAGAGATAAAAGCACCTGGGACTATTTGGCGCCTTCGGTGTTCAGGCAGGGCACATGGTGTGAGTGTTAAAGTCGATAAGCTTCACATATAATGAAAAACATGAGCTAACCCGTCTTTGCTTTTCTGCATTGAGTCTTTGATTTTTTTTTCAAAACAAGTCATCCATAACATGAAGTGACGTCATTAGGATTATCGAACATGCCGCCATGTTTCCGTATACTGAGCAATTTGAGTATGTATTTAACGAAATAATAATGCCTTTTCGTAACACCTTTTGGATTGCAAGCTGTCCCTGTGATTTCCTGGAAGCGTCTGTATCTATTATTTGTACGAGAATCAGTGGTAGAAAGAGTACATACGTCTTAGTAGCTGGCGAAAGCTGAGAAATCGAAACTAAAATTTAGCCTTGATCATTCACCGAGACCACTATTAACTAAGGCCTGCCACACATTAGGCAGTTTAACCGACGCGGTTCAACCGCAAAATAATAAAAATAATAAAGAAATAAAATAGCCCATGCTTTCTTATGAACCACCGCATACTTGGCACTTTGATCGCAGCGGCAGGATTCACCCGCCGAGAGAAATAAAATGTCTGCGATTCCGACGGCGATTTGGGGAAGGAGCAAAATCCATGTATTCTTTTGAAGCACCGCACACTAGGCGGTTTAGTCGCGCTGTTTTGAACAGGGTTGACAGTTTGTTTCATTGCCAATCTCTTTCTGTCACGACATAAGAGAAACTGAGCAAGGAAGAAAGAAAAAATAAGGCATAGGCATACAATTTATCGTTGTTTTAAAAAATGATTTAGCAATACTTCCCACAGTTTGGTCAATACAGAGTGGCAAAGATCTTTTGCTTCTGTTTATTTAGTTATTATTAAGTTTCAGATACAGCTGGAGTTGCCATTTTACACAGAAACTAAATAACACTACCACAAACTAAATAACATGAAATTACATTTTAAACAACACATAGCACAACAACTGATATCAATAACATGACGATTATAATATACAAGAGGAATAACTCAGATATCAGTATTTAGCGTTCGATGGAAAGTGTTTTCAGATCCAAAAATATCAATATTTGAATCAAGATTATTGTACATAATTACTAGTACAATACTGCAGTATACTTAGCGTAAGCGGGGTATACAGTGAAGGAGGTTATTGTGTATGGCATTCTCAAGGGAACACGGAAGTAAACATTTAGATATCAACTCTCCAGTTCTAAGATTCCCGTTAAGTATCTTGTTTAAGATCACCAAATCTGCCATCTTGCGACGAGAAGAGGGAACATGGAGACCTAGAACCGATAATAACCCGTGTTTGCTGAAGCTACGTACTGATGGTATTCTTCTTTTGACTATAACAAGAACAAAATTCAGAACAGAATCAATATGAGATAGATTAGAAATACTAGCCATGTTCCAAATTGGGGAGCAATGTTCAATTTTAGGGGAGATGAAGGTTTTGTAGAACATACTCAATGAATGAAGGTCTTTAATTTATGTAAACCTATAGGGAAGACCAAGTAAGCGCAGAACTTTTAGTTATAGTAGTCACGTGATCAGCAAACAGAAGTTTTTTGTAAAATACGACTCCAAGGTCCTATTGAGAAGAACTTAACGATAGAATTATCTTCAATGATATAGACAGACGGAATTTGCTTCCTCTTTAAAGAAATAGTAAGAACAGAAGATTTTGAGGCTTTTTTTTCAAGTTGCACACATTACACCAGTCCAAGAGGTCAGAGATGGAATTTTGGAGATTAGCAACATCCTGTAATGATCTGATTTCTCGAAATAATTTACAGCACTAGTGTTATCAGAGCAGGGAGAACGATTTAGAGATAAAGAAGAAAGCCGATATTTTATCTCATCAGATGATGTGCTTAATAAAGACAGTGAATGCGAACAGATCGGTTGAAGCAACACTGTAAAAATAGAAGACACAACGTTCATCCAAGCTCAGCTGCCTCCACTTTTTGGATTAACCTACATTCAGCCAGTTTTCGGTTGAACGTTTTACTTTCTGTAAAATTTCAAAATGCGTGTATTTGACTGTTCCAACGTATTTCATTCAAGCAAAGCATTTTTTAAAGTAGAAAAGAATAAAAGGTAATATTACTTTAAAATTTAAAAAAAAAATGAGTTGAAGTGATCGGGTTTCGATCCAGGGTCCACAAGCACACTGGTCAGACGCTCTTGCCACTTTTTTTTTTACAATTTATTTCTCTTAAACATATACATGGGTAATTCATAAATTATGCTTCAACCTAAATACAACCTAGCAAAAGAATCGTTAATGTTTAACATAACATTTTTAGATCATAATGATCTCTAATTACTAAGTACTAATCCAAACAGAAATAGATAATAAATCCCATTTTCAATTAATATATGGCTCGAATATATTGAGCAAATTGTTTGCTACGGTATTGTAAATCTATTTGTGAATACTGTAAGATGATTTGATTAATATACAAGGACACAGAATCGATATCCCGTTCCACCAACAACAAATACAGAGTTTGAGCAATAAACCAATTAACAAATTTGTGTTTAGTTGGTGGAAAATACTTGAATTCAGGTCGATAGATGATTTGTTCATACCTAAAGGATTTAGTCGACGTTCTACAAATACGTGATAAAATTGTGAGTAAAGAATTCCATACCATCTCACTATTTTTGCACTGAGTTAACCTGTGTAATATAGAGTCGACTTGTGTACACTGACTACAAAGATTGTTTGGAACAATACCTTTTTCAAATAAAATATCTTTAGTTTCAAATTTTCCATAAACCAATCTATATCTAAGATCGTGTAGATGAGGGAAAGATTTCAGTGCGTCAATATTTTGCCATATCATTAACCAATTACAATTTGGATATTGTGACACAATTGCATTGTCATCCTGATTTTCAGTATCAAAAATATATTTATAAAGTTGTTTGACACTTAATGTGGCTGAGTTGTAGTTATCTACAGAGCTATACAAAATTTCTAATAGAGACTCAAACAAATATGGCACATAATAACGCCATGAGTTTATATTTACAGGAGTTATAAATTCAAATTTACTCATGACTTGACGTAAAATTGTGCCAGAAATAGATTCTGGATGTTGACATATAATATTGATAGTTCGGTGTAGCATAAGTGCTTTACATTACCACTGTAAATTTTTAGGTTGTAAGCCGCGCAACGATGACGGCAAACACAAACAGTCTCTCCTTATTCGTAATATATGATGTTTCCAGATAAAGTAGCCTATAACCTTATTAAATTGAGCACTTATTTTTGTGGACATAGGGAAAAATTGAGCCATATAAGTACACTTACTAAGAATATAACAATTAATAAATGTAATCCTAGAATGAAGGTATTTAAAGCATTCTTGATATTTGATTAAATCATTAACAATATTGTGATATAAATTTTCATAATTTTGTTTAATAGTAACCTGCCAACTACGATGCCAGGTTATTCCAAGAATTTTAATGTTCTCAACCACAGTTATTAAATTTTCATAGTCAGGTATACTAGTTTGCTGGAATACGAGAAGGTGGGTTTTATTTGGATTTAATTTTATACCAGCATAACTAAGTTGAGCAATAACCTGCATACATGTCTGAAGTTCCACGGGAGATTATATAATTACAGAGAAATCATCAACGTAATTAATAATTGTAGCTTAGCTTGTCCTATCTGATAGCCAGTAACTGTATGTTCTAAAGCATTAGTTAAGATGCTAATATTAATGGCAAACAGAAAGCTGCTTAAAGGACATCCCTGTGATACACCACGTTCTAATTTTATACCTGAAAGTAGCTGGCCGTTAACTTGTAGATTTAATTTTCGGTTTGACAGTAATATATTAATTACCTCAATAAAATTCGTGGGAAAGTTTAGTTTTTTCATAACAACGCTGAGATGATGATGATCGAGGGAATCGAACGCATTACCCAGATCAAGGGCAAGAAGCCCCGCTTTACTCTTAGTATTGTATTTTGCCAAATGTAATACCTCGCGAATTTGACTAAGATTGTAATGTATAGTACGGCCACCCTGTATACCACCCTGATGTGAGTAAGAATCTGAGGTATGACCATAGTACAACGAAGAGAAATGAATTTCGTCAGTATCTTATAATCATTATTGTATAAGGAAATAAGTCTATATTTAGTTTGTTGTGCCATAGTACCTTTTTTCCTATCATGATGCCGGTAGATTCAGCGAAGGATTCTACAAAACTATGATTATGCCAGACATCGTTATATGCATTAGTTAATATGGGAACTAATTTATCAAGGAATTGTTTATAGAACTGTGCTGACAGACCATCAGGTCCACCACTAGACGAGGAATTTTGTAATTGTATGGAATTTTTAACTTCCACCGTGGCAAATTTAGTACTTTGTTTTGGTTGCTAGTTAATATGTTTTGTTGTTGGACTTGAACATCCTCATCATTGAAAGCAGGTTGTTTTTTGGCAAAAAGTTCATTGTAATATTTACGAATAGCCCTGTATATTTCTAAGTTAAAATAGGACTTATTTTCGCCATCAACAAAAGTATTAATGAATTTATTTTGGCCTAATTTACGTTCGGCTAAAATGTGATATTTTGTAGGTTCTTCATGCACGCCTAAGTGTTTAAGTTTACTTCTTATAATATAACCTTGATTTTTGTTAGCTGCATAATTACATAAAAAGGCTTGTATCCTTCGAACTTGTACAATATTCTCAGGTTTAGAATATAAAGTATTTTGATATTCGTTCAATAACTTATAATAATATTGAGCTTGTATACGACGATTATCACTAAGTTGTTTGGTATAATCTTTAGTATAAAAAAGAATGGATTTCTTTAATTTGATCCATTTTTTATCGTAAATGGAGATATATTATTTTCCTGGATGGCTGTATCTAAAATATGATTAATATGTTGTAGATATTCTTTATCATGTAACACTTGAGTGTTCATTTTCCATCGATAAGTAGAAGCCATATGAACAGGAAGGTAATAGTCTAATTTTACATTGACAACTAAATGGTCTGAAGTGGCCATTTTTTTTTTTTTGTTTATACTTTTTACATGGGGTTGTAAACTAGAAGACAAGTAACATATGTCAAGACGTGAACTACTTTCGCATGGAAGTAAGTATGTCCAAGACCTTTCCCATGCAAAATCCAATGATAGACCAATTCGAAATTTCGTATCATGTGTTTAAGATCTATACTAAAGTTTGAAATTCCGGTCGAATCCTGAACACGAGAAACACAATTATTGTCAGACCCGATAATTACATGTTTGTTATGTAACGATTGTAATACTTTATACATTTCATTATTAATAAACTATTTTCTCTGTAGACTATAGTGAGTGCCCGATGGCAAATATAAACAAACTATGTATATATGATTTACTTTAACATAACTGAGTCTAGGAGAATGATGATGAAAAATTTCATCGACAATCAAGTCATTACGTACCGCGATGCCGACTGTTTTTTTCTCGTGATACATATTATTACGAAAAATAGTATAATTATGTAATTTCACAAATTCTTCATGATGTTCTTGTAAGCATATGATTTGAGCCGATTGCTGTCGTAAATATTCTTGCAAAAAAGGACTTACGGGGGGTGTACATGCCCCCCGTATTAAAAGTACACACGGAAAGAGTCATACAAAAGTAGTAAACAAAACCGCAAAGTTTCGCCATTGTTTATGTTGCACTATGTCACCACACAGATAGGAAAAAATGAAGCACTGAAAACTTAAATAAACGTACCTGTTCAATAGTTGTGACCAACCTGTATGTGAATTTATTCGACGTCACTTTCAACGACTGGGACTGAGGATCTTGTAGCTCGGCGTCCAGTCGCAGGCTGACTTAAGTTGGATTTACACTTTTTGTTTCCCGACGACGAGGTTCGAAAAATGACTTTTTTTCTTCACTCGTCGTTTAGCTGAAAGTTCAGGATCGTTATGTTTTTCAAAAGAACTACACTCAGAATCACTTTCTTTCACAGTTGACTCAACACATTGCTCGTCGTTCTTTTTTGGTAGAACAGAACCAATATCCTTGGAAGAACGCTCGCTCGCGGAAACCGGTGTAAGAGAGGGGAGGTGGGGAGAGTCGTGTGGCGGGGCAGGCAAAACCGTAGCAAAACTGGAGGTATCGTGTGCAATATCACCTTGTCCAGTAACGATGTCTTTCGTTATATTTTCCTGAACTGATGTAGAGGAAAGGGATAGAGAGACAAATGACTTAACTTCGTTTGGTTTATTCACAGAAGAAATGGTTGAAACACTAATTGTGGGAAACTCTTCCGATGATAAAGCAACTTTACGGGTTTTATCTATGACACGTAGCTACGATGGCATTTGGTGTTTCTGGCTTTCCGAGTGATATCTATAGCTAGGATTTTACTGCGGAGGAGGTTGATCATTAACACGTTTTTTGATTTACTACGAGGAATGTCTCGTGAGAAAAGGAAAGATACGTTTGCAACAGTGTAAAGATTTATACCTAACTTAATTTCTCTTTCCGTGAATGCAATCCTTGCCGTTCTCGGTCCATCAGTGAACTGTTTACTGTTCACAGTGTAAAGGCAATATAAACACTCAAAATGACTGGGCGTTCAGTGATAAGCAAGTAACGTTACTCCTGTTACTGGATTATAAGATAACCAACTAAGGCTTAAAGTTCATCCACAAAAGTACGTAACCTCAAAATTGCCTGTTTAGCTTACACTTCGATTAGAAAATGACCTAGTTTTAAACGTAAAATAAGTTGAACGTTCACGGACAAATCACTTTGGCCAGTTTCAACCCATTTTCAGTTAACATTAAACTATTACAAAGACAATGTTTACCTTTAAAATGGAGTTAATTTTACCAATCTTTCCACTAAAAGGCATACACTATATCCACATTTAAGAGTAAATACAAAAAAACGCTAATTTTCGACTTTATTACTCCATAAAGCGGACTAACTTTCATCCATTTCGTGTTTCCACTTTTTACAGTGTAAGGAGGCGGCCAAGAAGGAGATTGGATACAGAAATTGTTAGAGAAGTATTCATTCAATAGATGTACCCTCTTTTCACCAGCAGCTGTAGCCGAATCATAAATTAACTCCGTCGGAACACGTGACTGACACCTTCTAGAGTTTATGAGCAAAATCTCGTACTATTGCTAGATACTTCAGATACTATCTCGTTAACATAATGTTGTTACCCTAAGAAATTTCTGGGAGTAGCGCCTGATCTGGGAGAAAGAGCTGTAAGTACCAGGCTGTCCCAAAAGTTCTGTACCATATAAGGAAAAAAATGAAACACGAATATCAGGAACAAAGACAAACCTTTGTTCATCAAAGTACAGGCCATTATGTTCGTATGTTCGATTACCTTCACCCATCTTTGGGACAACAGTTCAGTCTGATGGCGATATCAGGTGGCAGGTTTAAAATTGAAAAACTCGCGACAGGCAGCATGCACCTCATCATATGAATTGAATTCCCGACCACACAAGAAATGTGTGAGAGAGCGAAACAAACCATAATCTGAGGGTGCAACATCTGGACTATAGGCAGGATGAGCTAACAACTCAAACCTGTCAAGTTCAGCCAGAGTGTTGGTCACACTTGGCGACCGATGACTCTGAGCATTGTCAATTTGCGGCAATAACCTATTCCTCCTCGTTAATGCCGGATATTTCTCGTTCAGAATATGATACACTCGGCGTAATTGTTCAGAATACAGCACGACCCTCGGGAACAAACTCAAAATGAATTATCCCGTCAATATTCCACCAAACACACAGCATGAGCTTTTTCCCAAATCTGTCATTTTCACATTGGCTAGGACTTCCTGTCCTTTTTTCACCCACTGTTTCCGTGTGTCAGTTTGTTTCAGAAACACCCATTTCTCATCGCCTGTCACAATTCTCCTCCAGAAACGAAGATCACGCGTTTTTTAAAAAAAACAAAGTCTGGCACATTGCCATTCTGCGCTGCGCCTGCTCCTCTGTCACCTCATGGGAACTTTGTCGGGGCTAATTATTGACGTAATCCATGTCATGCAAGCGACGGTTTACTGTCGATTTGGATACCCCACCACGTGTACTCGATTGTGGTTCAGCACTCACAGCATCTTGCAGAGGGCCGTTAATGTCCATCGGGGGTCTACCCTTGCGGGGCTTGTCTGCGAGGCTTAAATCACCCGAAGTAAATTTTATAAACCAACGGGAAGTTGTCGATCGATCCAGTACTGCTTCGTTCTCTACACAACAAATATCCTTCGCTGCAGCTTTTGCCGTTTGTCCTTTTTTCCATAAAAATCGTAGAACAGCTCGAATTGCAATTTGGTCCTCACTCATGTTGCCCTTTTTGGCTTTCCGGGAACACTCGCTACACACGCAGTACGTGCCTTCACTTGATTCCACGAATCTGTCCTCTATGCCTGCCAACAGTTTTCACTGGTGGCGCAACCTATCCACCCACAGTTTTACCTCATACAAATCAGTGTGCTGATGGTGCAAGACTTCTGGGACAGCCTTGTATGTTCGTAAGGATGTTGCTTTCGAAGCTCCCACGCAAGTTTTTTTATTTTTCAAAACAAATCACGCTTCTGCATCAAACCAGGAAAGATATTTAGAGGATCGGAATTTCTTTATAGGGACAAAGTCTTTACAGGTAGCATGATTTACATCCGTTTGATTTATTTTGTGATTAGATGTCAGAACTGAGAAAGAATTCTTTGCCTCGGGTAACAAAGCAAGCAAAGCAGTTTATCTCTCTCTCTCTCTCTCTCCCTCCCCCCCTCTCTCTCTCTCTCTGTGTGTGTTGTCTGCTACTGTCCCGATGCATCCATGCATCAACATTTTTACAATGTTATATTTGTCTGTGGTTCCTTCCGGACACAATGAAAGCTATTTTGAGACTTAGTTTTACTTAAACCATAAATTAAAAATGAAATTCCGAGAAGTGAGACATGTCAATTCTCGGAAATTACATTATTTTTGGGAGGTCTTCTACATTCAGTTATAGCTAGGTTAAGGGAACAAAATCTTAGACGTTGGGGAGCAAAGATAAATGTAGCGAGGGTCCAAGTTTTAGTTTATTCGATTGCTATTTGCGAAAGCGTAAAGATGTTCGTGTTTAAAGGATTATCCATTTACTTCTTCGTCTTCGAAGCCTCCTTTTCCTTGTAACTAAAGCTATGCATTGCATTTGTGTGGTGCTAAGCATTTTGTTTCTGTCAACACTGACAGCGAACTGAACATGGAACAGGTGTAGCATAAATCGAGCAGCCAAATCGCTTACACAAAAATGCTCTCCGATCTGACCGCGCGGTTGAACAGCCTAGTGTGCGGGAGACCTAAGTGAAAGGTAAAGTTAATAGATGATAACATTTTATATACCTGGTTATACCTGTTGATTGTGCGAGTTATATTATCTAGGTCTTGCGTTCATGAATTATAATGAATCACACAAGCTGTCAATGCTATTACCAAATTTTGATAAGAAATTATGATTTTGTTAGTAACTAACACATGTTTCTTTTATATGATTTGTGTAAGTGGGTCTAGGTTTTAGGTTCTGAAAGTGAATTTTTGGAGAGCTTTCCCATAATCTTCACATTTTGACAGATGTCCATGTTAATCAAAAATATTCCCATTTTATTCAGACGTGGTGAAATATATGTAAATTTATTAAATTCAAAGACGGTTGGTAATCATTTTAGTTTGCTCTTTAAATACTAATACGAGCTGCTATAATCATTACTTGCTGATCTTTGTTTCAATAGCAACGCTAGTCGGTAAAGAAATGGAGTATCTAGTAGCAGAATCAAGTGTCAAAATTTCCTGTCTCAAAAATTGCAGGTGGTACATTCTCCAGGTAAAAGAAAGAGACAAAATTTCCGGAGTTAACATTCATCAATCCAAAAAACTTCAATGGCACCTTTTTATTTCTTTTTTAAGTAAGGGCTGGTCAGTAACTATTAATCTATTCGGAAATCTACCCCTGAAGTTTTAACAACTATATTATTATAGCAAGTAAACATGTACCGTGCTACTTTTCTACTAGTATTTTTAGCAATTAGGAATAATTAGTTTTGCTTCGAAAAGTTGAAAAGCAATAATTCTGCCTAAAACTCTCAATTTTGGGGAGGCGATCCAGACCCACTGAACCCACCTCTAAATACGTCCGTGATTGTAATAATATAGCAAGTAAATATTTATTTCATTTTAACTTCTCTATTTTAATAATTTATCAATGTTATAGTAAAAATAATTCATCAGTAAGTTTTTGCACCAAACCTTCCGCGCCGAAACTTCTTGGACCGAAATTCCTGCACCGAAACATCCTAAACCCAAAGCTCTTGTCTATTTGCTAGGGCATCCACGGCGTGAGACAGTAGGGCAGCTAAATTGATTTCACAGGACCCATTCGATACAAAGCCGTACTGGGAGGGAGAAAGAATTTGGAGGACATGATTTTGAATCCTGTCTATGATGGCTGCCGGACGTTTCGGTGCAGGATGTTCCGGTGTAGTACGTTTCTGTGCAGGCCGTTTCGGTGTAGGACGTTTTGGTGCACGGATGTTTCGGTGTACTGATGTTTGGGTGTCAGGATATCTCGGTGTAAAAAAAACTAATCTTTACACCGAAACGTCCTATCTAGTTAACAAAGGCTTTGAAATGTAAGGTTTACTTGTTTTTGAGTGAAATAGTATTTAATAAGACATAATAGATCTACATATTTTTCTAATTGTAACGGGATCACAAATAAAGATTGTGTTTATCTCTGATAAGCAATGGAAATTTTTAGACTTTGTATCAGGAAAAATTAAGAAGCTGAAGAAGCATTAAAATTGTCATAGAAGCAGTCATTCAATAAATCAGTCCTGTCGTTGAATGAAGCAGTACGTTCACTGTATGAAACTAGAAAAATCGGAATTCGTCGCCTGTAGTTTATAAGAGACCAGAAGCGTTCGACTCGGAAGGTGAGGATTTTATGCTCTCTAGGGGAGATCATTCCTTATATTCAATAAACTGATTTATTTTTTCGAGGTTCTATTCCAACCTTATTTTTCCTTTTGGTAATTATGGCTAGTGAAATAATTTTATCTTCTTCCTTTTGTACTTGGGTAATAAAATGTCCTGGGGAGGTGGGAGAATTTGAAAATAATGGGAATTTAACTATGCCAACTCCCCCATCCCAATTATCATTGATATGAGTTATAAACTAACTAACTAACTCTATGCCTTATGGAACTCGCAAGTTCATCGCCGTAGTAACAAACGTTCGCCATTGGATATTATCCTGGGTAATATCTAGACAGTTTCCATTACGAACACCTACTTCTCGAAGATCTCTTCTAATATTGTCCTCCCAACGACGTCTCGGTCTTCCCAATGGCCTCTTTCCATCCGACCTTCCAACCAGGATAGAATATAATTTTCGTTTTTCCCCCTTCCGAGCTACATGGCCTGCCCACCTTAGTCGTCGCGATTCCATTATTCTTACATCTGGTGAATCTTACCGTCCGTGGAGTTCTTCATTATGCAGTCTCCTCCACTATCCAGTCATCTATTCTTGTTTCGGCCCGTATATCTTTCTCACAACCCTATTTTCAAATACACGTAATTTATGTTCATCTGCTAGGGTCGAACTCCAGCTTTCGCAACCGTAAAGTACAGTTCTGTATATTTTTAATTTCAATTTCCTTCATATTAATCGCGATGTTAGAAGTTTTTGGACGGAATAGAAACATGCATTTTCCGATACTAAGCGACTTTTTATTTCTTCCGTGACCTCATTTTTGCTTGTTACGTATGCTAAAAAGTACCTAAGTTTGTTTACCTTCTCTATGACCTCATCCTTAATTCTTATGTTTTTAATTCCTTCATTCCCTGTGCTTCGGCTTGTTACCATGTATTTTGTTTTATCTTTGCTTACCTGTAGACCTATCTCATCGCACGCTTCTACTAAGACATCAGTGTTGCTTTGTACTGCATCTATATCGTTCCCTATTATATCTACATCCTCCGCGTATACAAACAATTGTTTCAAACCATTCAATGATAGTCCCTTTTTGTCCCCTTGAATTTTTAAAACCGCATATTCTAACGAAAAGTTAAACAGTAGTAGTGACAAGGCATCGCCTTTGCGAATCTTGAAACTATCTGACATATTATTACTTATCCGTACCCTGCTTGTGGGGTCGTTGAGATACATCTTCACTAGTTGAACCAATTTTTTCGGAATTCCAAATCGTATCAGGATATTGTATAACTTTCCCCTATTGATAGAATCATATGATTTCTTAAAATCAATGAATAGCTGATGAACGCTCCCATTGTATTTCCATTTCTTCTCCAAAATTTGTCCCAAGGCGAAAATCTGGTCCAACGTGGATCTATATCTTCTAAATCCACATTGGTGATCTCCAGTTATTTCATCTACGTATATACTTATGCGTGTTAACAGAATATTACTTAATACCTTCTAACAGGTTGGAAGTAAAGAGATTAGTAGATATCCTGCAGGTTTCACTGAATTTCAAGATGGCCGCCATGGGGCCACGTAGTCGAGTGGTTTGGCAAGTAGTTGATGGTTATGTGCCCTAGAGGTGGCTGTTGACGTCAGCGAGGCTGAATGAACAAGGCTATGAGTGAAATGGGAAAAGGTATTACGCAATCGTTATTGCAGAAAAGACTGAATTTTAAGATGGCCGCCATGGAGCGTGGTACCAGTGGTTTCGCAAGTGGTAGGTGGTGATGTCAGCAGTGTTGATTGTGGGGAAATTTGGAAGGATTGCATAATGCTTTAATAGAAGAAACACTGAAAAGTAAGATGGCGTCATCATAGTTGGTGATGAAGTGGAAATTCCGTTTTTTAATAGCAAAGCCCAGTTTGAACAAGGCTATGACAGTTGGGGAAAAGGTATTACATAACCGTTATTGCAGAAAATACTGAATTTTAAGATGGCGCCTGGAAAGGTCATTCCTCTAGAAGATGAGGAAAGAAGAACGAAACAGGGTTGCTAACCAAATGCATGGAAATAAACGAACAAGACAGGGT
>JAGDQP010052416.1:0-13787 GCA_022664845.1 Lepisma saccharinum | reverse complement strand
TACTCTACATACGCCACCATTCTTCCTCCATTCTTTTTCTTGATACTATACATACGCCACCATTCTTGCTCCATTACTTTGTTTGATACTCTACATACGCCACCATTCTTTCTCCATTACTTTGTTTGATACTCTACATACGCCACTATTCTATCTCAATTCTTTTCATTGATACTCTATATACACCACCGTTCTTCCATTCAATCCTACTTTCAACTGCATCTAGATACATTAATAAGGGCATTGTAAACATTTAGTTAGTCTCATAAAATTCTACAGTGTGGCAATACCAAACTTACATTTCACTCATAAATCAAAATAACATTTGATACCTGTTTTCATAGGTTCTTTGTTACTAGATTGTGTTACTATTTCCTTCTTAGGAAACTTCTTCCATCGGTTGTTCTTCATGAATACGAGTGTACATGAAACTTTATTCCATATTTCTTGACTAAAATTTAAAATCCACAAATAAATAAAAAAAAAACCTGTAACGATCACAATTTTTGAAAACAGAAAATAATTATCTTGCTACTGGCTACACTGCTGACCTTAATAAAGAAGAAAAGCATTTCGATAGAAATTGCTGTCTCATGGAACGGAAATGTTGAGGTAAAAGTACCGAGTCAATACACGTTTTTATAAAAGGAAAAGAAGACGAAAAAGAAAGTAAGTGGTAGTGCTCTTTCTCATATGGTCAGTTGTAACTTGAAAACCAACGATCGACTACTTTTTGTACGTTTTTTTTTAGGAATCCAAACAAATTGTCTTTGCTCACAGAGCGCTCTCCTTTCATCTATTGGCAACCATGATCTTTTGGAGCATCAGCGTGGAAGTGCAAGCGGAAAATCTTGTAAATTATTCCCGAGGGGACCAACGTCTTTGGGATATGTCTTCCTTGAGTGCATTGAAAACGAGAAGAGTCGGCACAATTCACAAGGAAACCGCAAGGAGAAAACCGCGTATAAAGAAGCGAAGGGAACAGAGATGAGACTTTGGGATCATTCGTAACTTCTTCCCGAATCTCATTGCAATAACATTATATGCAAACTAGCTGACTTGAAAGAAAAAGACTTCTCTATTCTTTTAAGTTTTTTTTTCTTTTCTAAAGTAAAAATACGGACACTGAACAAGCAATTCTTTCACGTGAATAATAGAAAAGTCTTGATTTGTAACTACAGGTGACGGTGTCTCATGGGAATTTCAGAGAACCAAAGATGGAAAAGAAAGAGACAATTCTCGAAACTGGTGGACAAGAAATGACAATGACTGTCACATGCTTGCAAAACGTTTTAGCTTGCTTCATTTGATTTCAAAGCTAACTTTATTTTCTATGTTAAAGCTGACTTAATTCGTTACTTTAAAGCTGACTTTTTATTTTAAAAGAAACTCTTTTATTCTTAATTTGAAAGCTGACTTTATTTCCTATTTCAACGCTGGTTTTATAATTATTTGTTGTTAAAGCTGACTTTTATATTCGTTGCTAAAGCTGACTTTTACTTTTTATTTAAAACTGATTTTTACATTTGTTGTTACAGCTGACTTCTATTTTAAAACTGATTTTTATTTTTTTTATTTTAAAACTGACTTTTATTTTTAATTTTAAACTGACTTTTATTTTTTATTTTAAAGCTGACTTTTAGTTTTGAAACAGACTTCATTCTTTATTTTTACAGTGTAACCCACAGTATAAAATTAAGTTCCTTTCTTTCACGCTTTCTTCATACTTCAAATGATCCAGACTTTTGATCGCTACTTGTATACATTGTCACTTTAAGTCAGTATTTCAACAGGTTTTGAACAATTATTCTCTCTCTCTTTTAAGATATAGCTGAATAAACTGTTTTGGTTGCGTAGGCATAACTTAAACAATTATCATGAGAGCAAATACTACCCGCAGGTATTCTATATCATAACACAGTGTTTTAGATAGGAAAACAACGAGAAAGAGGAAATGTGTTACTTTTCTTGTTATACATCAGATATTTCCTGTGTGTTTCTTAGGGCATATTGTTCACAAAACCTGTGGTACCAATCCTGAATATTTAAGTGCACAAGAATTTTTTAAAGTTTACTTTTAGGAAAATAAATTGTACCTGTATAACAATATGAAGTTTTGAAAAAAAATTATCTAATCGTTCTAAGTCTCAATACTATGGACACGGTACAGCTGGAAGCTGGTCCACTCAACCAGAACACAAAAGTTCTCGAGATGATAAGTCCAGCGATTCTTACATATTACGTGAAAATGTGGTTATCTTAGACTACTGTTACGAAGAAAATCATACAACTTTGCTACAATCTGAAATTTTATGTACCTCCACCAGCATTACTAGTATTATACAGGAAAACTGGTAATCATCGGCCAAGAAACCTTGAAGTTTTTGAAAGTATGAAGTAAACGTGTAAGAGCTACACAGTAAAAATAGTTTCTTAAACATGAGAGAAACATTTTATCTGTGTAGAGAGAAACATTTCTTTAGAAATGAAATAATAGCATTCTCATTTAATTGAAAATGCGTACATTCCGGTTTGTAAATAAGATTAGTGCTTTTATTTTAAAACCAGCATGCTCTTTATTTAAATTACGTAAAAAATACTGATATCTAATTTTTAACAAAATGTTTCTCCGCACAGATAAGAACTTTCTCTCAATTTTAAGAAAGTTTTTTTTTTTACTGTGTACGCTTGATTTGCTCGCTTGCTCAACAATCGGATTTGGATGAAGCGATTTGAATTAACGAATGTATTATAGCAATAATATTCACAAAATCTTTCACACGCAGCATTATAAGGAAAATTCAAAATAATAGTACAATGGAAAAGCTCTAATTTCAAATGAATCAATTAACGTATAAATAATAAATAACATTCAATCAGTTTTCTTTCTGGGAGTATGATGTTCGAATCTATATTGCAGTATGCTTGATTGCTAGTTACTTATTATAAAGCAACGAGTGCGTAGTACCTCTCTTTTTACTGCAAATTGTGAAAAGCACTCAAGAAATTTGAACAATAATATTTTTGTTTGCAAGGGTGTTCAAATTGGATACTACTGCCATCTTGAGGTCAGCTAGTAAGTTTTATTAACGCATATCCACTTCAATTACTGCATATCGTGTTTATAGATGTTTCAAAAATAATCTTAAGCTTTACTTTAGCAGCCACAGTGACTTCGCTCATTGCAAGGATATTATAATAAGAGGATAGGGCATAACTACAGAGAAATTGAAGCCAAGAAAGAATTTAGCATCTGATTGGATATTTCTTTCAGGCCGTTATATCACTTAGCACAGAAAACAAGCTAATGAGTGGTCATATCGTACTAAGTAGGCGGAGTGAAGCTGTGACGTGAGGTTTCAAGCTCTTCATTATGGCCTTATCCACTTCTTATAACATCCATTGTACGCACAAAATAAACATATTTTAGATTTTATAAACATTTATTTAATACCTCAATCGATATACCTTTTTTGATATTTCCTGTATGCTTAATGACTATCACTATTTCAACACTTTTTAGGCCACCTAGGTTATCTGTAACCTAAGGTAGCAATCAGTATCGTGATTCCTTATTGATGGCTTGTTCTATCTAGTTGCTACATCTCGAACAAGAATATGTAAGATAGTTCCAGCATAGTAATATTAGGCCCAAAGTTTTATAGCGAAATATTAAGATACGTGAATATTGATGATAGGGTAATGTAACATGTTGACTATTTGTGTTATGCTATGCAAGTACAATGAACACTGATGGCTATGACTTGATGGATTTAAGTCATTTAAGAGGTAATTTAATGCATGACGGAAGAAAATACTATTATAAAATAATTAATAGTTGCAAGGTTTGTCTAGGTGAATATTGTGTGTTGAATACTTGATCAAAATATGATTTGCGATTATGGTTGGATTGACATACGTCTACGTCAAGAATACGGAACTGTTACATTTAAGTAGTATCATAAAAGTAGTTATAACTTGTTGAGCATCTACGTTAAATAAGAATTTAAGGTAATGAATGGCATTCTTGGAATAAGAGAATACCTGATACAATAAGGATACTTATCACACTTATAGGATACCTCGGAACTGTACAACTTAAGAAAACATCCAATAATAGGAACTTTGGTATGAGATTTCTTGAGAGAAAACAATTTCCGTTGGTGCTATTAGATGTCACCGTCAACTATATGATCATGACAAGAGAAAGCATTTTTGCGCGACTCATTTTGTTTGCGAGTGGCGTGAGCGGTAGCAGCTCCAGTTGAAGTGGCATATTGAGCAAGAAAATATTTTGCTATTGTTTCAGCAATGTAAGTAATGTTTCCTTTCAGTATCTATTGTTGAAAACCTAATCAATATAATGCACGAATAATGTAACTACGTGAGCATAAAATGTGTGTGACGCAATGCATTGCATTGTGTAACTAGCAGGCGCCAGAAAAAAAAATAAGAGGTCAATAGTGCGCAATATGGCCCACCGGGCTGCACGCAGGCAAGGTGGGAAATATTGGGCAAAATGCAGTCATGACTGTTTAAAAAGAAAGAATTTGGTATTTCAAATGTTAATAGTGAATACTCATCATCACAATGTTTAGTAATTAAAACGAACATAATAACAGGTAATAAGAAAGCTACCAATTCCAGTAGAAAGAATAAGAAGATTAAACCGAAACAAAGAAAGTGTCATCACGTTTAAAGCGCCCAGAACTTCAGCAGCTTGTTTCTAATAGTCCTGCAGAACTGATACAGAATTGTTTCAAGTCTTAGAAGCAAAACCAGCAATCGCGGTTTTGTTACAATTGTCAGGATGCAGACAGGCATCTGTGTGTCGTGTCGTAAAAAGGTTCATGAAGAGTGTGCTGGAATCACCGTTAAAGATCACTGACAATTTTTTGTCCCTTAATGTGAGACTTGACTTTCTAAACATTTTTATTTGTGTTACACTCCTTGTTTATTATTTTTTTTCTCCTTGTATTTATATATTCACTTGATTTCCACGAATTTTGGCATTTTGTATTAATACAATATTCTTGGTTTTGCAACATCATATAAATTATGTATGCTTGTAATGTATATCTCTCAGTATGTAGCATGTATGAGGAATACAGAAAGATTACATATCACTTTTGACATACGATCTTGTTTTCCACAGCGGTCCATATTGGGAACACGATGTTCACAATATGGCCCACTTGCAACATTTTAGTATTCGATTTACTACATTCTTATTCGTCATTTCTGGAAAACAGACTTATTTTTTCATTTGTCTAAATAGTCTCCCAACTTGATGTTTAGTCGATTTAGTCGATAGACTTTCTTAGTGAAAAACTCAACAAAGTTAAGGTGAGTTATATTCGGCCCCCTAACCTTATTGACTTACAAAAACCTGTTTTTCCTACTATAAAGCTGCTAGAACGGCTGTGAAAGGTAAAATATAAATAATACAAGCAGTTTTCTTGAAGTATGTCTCGTTCCTTTGCTGAACTAAAATGAAAGTATTTCCACAATAATCACGTCTGTATTAGTCTTGATTTACCGCTTTCTGACATGTTTGACAGAAGATATACTTTTGGAATCGATTGTAAATGTTGAATCGCCCACGATGCATAACTGAAGGAAAATGAAGCTTTCACTACTTTTACCTTCGCCATGTTTACACAAAATCACACACATGCTGCAAGCTTCAGTGAATCTCAATATTTAAAGGGAAAAAAATCACACCATTGATCTCTATCTAAAAGGAATAATGGACTGATCGATGCCATTAAGATTTTAATGATATATGAAACCAGGAAACGTCTTAATTCTTGCTGAAAGCGTAAATATTATTTACAACATGTAGGCCTACTCTTATATTTCACAGTCCGGTACATGCATAACTCAAGCAATAAATTATAAATAAAAACGAGCCACATATCGATAACAGGCGTAAAAAACTGAGTTAGAACTGGAAATTTGGTTCATATTGGTTTAAACTGGAAGTGCACGATCAAGGCGAAATATTTGCTCTGGCGTCTCTCATTTTGACAAAACCGATCAATCCAGTATTGTTACGTACAGCTTCATGGTTCAGACATAACCAGAGATCGAGATTAAATCAGTCGCTGACAAACTGTTCACTTTAAACCAAGATATATAAAATAACAGGTAAGGGCATTTCAAGTGATTTTATCCTCAATGACTGAATGGTTGTAATGTCACTTGGAAGATACTATATCTTAAAAGTGGTTAAGTACAAGGCTGATGTTCGTTACGCTAGGCCCTCTCTTTTCTCGCTGAAATTGTATGCGATTTTTTGTTTCTAAACTCTTCTAAATAATTAAATATTTGATTTATTAACCTACAAATAATTTGGTTACTGCAAAAAGCCTCACATTTTTTTTTTATTTTAACAGCCAAATATGTTTTTAATAATTGTTAAAAAAAATTGATATGACATTCCGAAATCCAAAGTTAATTCTTTCTTTACTTCAAAAACGCCTCAAATATAGATAAATGAAAGTAACTGTTTGTGTTATCACGCCAAAACGGCTTGATTGATTAGAATGATTTCTTGCACATGATCATATATTGGACCCGTGTGGGAAGTTATAATATCAGTCGCCATCTTGGGTTCAAATGGCCTCCCCAAAACAATTTTCCACACCGTTTGAGCTAGAGATACAAACTTTTGCATAAATTTGTATTGTCAAAAGTAGTTTCAGAAAATATTACAATATTTTGAAAAAAGTCGACATCTTGGATTCAAAATGGCCGTCCAAAAACATTTTCCACCCCGAGCTAGAAGAATGAAATTTGGTATAAAGGTGTACTAACACGAGTAGGTTACAATGAATGGGACTAATTTCCCATATGGACAGATCTACACCATGGGGGAGAAGCCTTCAGAGAGTTTGGTTGTGATTAAGAGGGAGCAGCCTCCCAAAAATCCCCAACTTGTGGGCGTAACCCGCCACGGGGAAGCGAGTATTCGTTAGAGTCACGATGACTGTTGCCAACTCATTTTATTCATCCCGTACCAACGGGCTGGAAAATCATCAAAACTTCACTATGGAAGCGCAGACTACGTGGGGTATGGGGGATTTCAAAATGAAAAGAAAGGTTAAACGATCTTAAATATGAAATAGCAAACAAAACAATATTTTAATTACAAATCCGAGCCTAAAAGATCATACATACATCAAAGTAATACAATTTTTCGACCCTATTTCTGACAAGTTAAAGAGTGTATTTTTAAGCAGTTTTGGCATCTTGAATTGTTTTTTTGAAAGAGACAGAACTCTTGTTCCTGATCTATTGTTATTACCAACTCAGCTACGAAGAACACTATCAATTCATTACATTTCTTCGGTTCTTCCTGTATATTGTGAGACTATCAAAAGAAATGAAAATATATTTTCTGTTTTATTTTCAAAATTCCTTAGAAATAAAATAAAATCCTAATTAAATTGTTCCTTTGAGAACAGGACAAAACAAGAACAGAGAATCTTACACAACCTAACACACAGTGCAAATATGAGTGAGTCAGAGGATATAAAATGTGTATAAGAGGTGTTTAATAACATCATCTGGCGGTAACTTTAATAACGTCTAAAACTCTGTAACTCAGGATAAATTTTCGGAAAATTGAAGTAAAGAAGACAATAAAAAAATAATGTAAATGATATACACTTGTAACATATGCAAACGATATGGTCATTTTATCAAATAATGCTAAAACCACTAAGAAGAGATTAGGTCTACAAAAAAAGTCCTAAAAACAAGTGGAAATACTCTCTGCAGTACATCTCCAATACAACATATAATTTGATTTTGTTTCAAGAGCATATCTGTGTAAGAGTGTATCTTATCTGTATATCTGGCAACACTGACGGTACTCTTGAAGCAAATTTCCCTCTCTCTCTCTTACACGGAAGAGTATTTCGAGCTAAAATCCTGTTCCACGCTCTACTTGCCTTCAATCTCCGGAGAAATGAGCGTGGAGGCCTTGCTTCAAACTCCGGCTACCATGGAGCTGACTCTAATGAAACAAGATCTTCTGTATTTCATTTCTTTCCTGTTAGGGGGAGAGAGCTTCCTCTACCCTCCACCCTTACTTTACCTCATTTCACCCCCGTGGGTTTATGGCAAATAAAAGATCTCCAAGGATATGTTTCCGCCGCCCCCTTTTTCCATTTATGAGTATTACTTTGGCCTTTTTTCTCATTTTTCCATACCAATGAACAAATTTTTCATTACGTGGTACAGTATACCATCCAAATTAAACGTACGGATTGTGCTTATCTACCGTTTTCCTTTCGACTTGTAGTCTTTCAGCTTCCCATTTTAATCTCAGGATATATGTTCAGTTGTTCATCTGATCTTCAACATATATTACAAGTACATTGTCTTGCTATAACCAGCGCTTTTTTAATCTTTTGATATTGTCGGATCGTCAGATGTTAAGAACGATGGATGGTTGGTCTAAGAGAGGATAAAACACTTTTGAAATGGGACTATGATATCAATTTTAAGAGTATATTTATTCATTATATCAGGTGTAGGAATATTAAAATCATTCTTTGTATTGTTAAGGTTATATGCAGCACACAGTCCACATAAAATCATGTAAAGAATTTCATTAATTCGTTGACAAATACCTGGCAAGTGTGTTTCCCCTCTTACGTACGTGCAAGCTGATGACCGAAGCAAACAATAGCTGAACTTCCTGGATTGATTCACGCTTATGGAAAGAGCCAGGAGAATGAACCAAACCAGGAAGATAAGAAAGCAACGTTCGCGGAATTTGGAAATGATGTAAAGTGAGGTGACGAGTGGATGGAGAGAAGGAGAAAACAGGATTCGTATTTTGAGACTGGGAGCGTAAGCACCAAGTTTTGTATAGTGGAAAAGTGTACGGAAACCGAGACTCGAATACGCGTGTCTCGTTTGCGACGATGGAACGATCATCAGTTTGCAAGTAAGTGCCAAGTCAATCTGTAGTTTCTAAAGGGTGAAGTCACTCAAAACTATTTCGACGTAATTAACGTAATGTTCAGTAGAGGTTTAGAAATTTAGGTAGAAAATTTGTATAACGAAACAGAAATTAATAATTAAACAGTGTTTGGCAACATTATACGAAAATATGAAATGGCATTGTTTTATTTAACTAGTAAGAACAACGCCATACATATTTAGTAAGTAAGCACGTAATGTGACTATTTTGACAGTAGTCAGTTCGGCGGCCTGGATCGGCCTGGATTACTCAACTGTAGGAAACTGAAGTTGTAGATGTTGCTGTACAACTGACGGATCAGGTTGAGTTAAACGTAGAAGAACAACAGGCAGATTATTTTTAGATGTAGGTTCGTTTCTCCTTGCGTTTGTATGGAGATAGAGGATGTTGTCCTTGACATTGATGGCATTTGGGTGGATTTTAAAGATTGTGCAGTTTCCTCTTGAATGATTTTCTTAACAGTATCCACACATTGGAGGTTTTGTTGATTCACCGGTAAAATGCTCCCCATAGGTTTGGCAGCGTTCGCAACTAAGTGATGTAGGCGGTAGTATGCGAGAAGGTTCGACCCTATGACATTTCTTGTAAATATAGGCGCTTTATCTTAGCAGATGATCAATGGTTGGCTGGTGGGATGTCAGGACTCGCAGTAGATAACTGGTAGTGAGCGCCTTGTGAGGTAATGGTGCTTGAATACTTATGAATTGCATGTCCTTCGATACGTAATTCTGCTTCTATTTCATCTGAAGTAGTGTCGGGAGGAACAACTTTGATGACAACTGATAACATACGTTGGCGTTTCGATGATAGCTGTTTGATGCATGGTTCGCTGAGAGGTTCGAGGTGGTTATTTTGCCAAAGATCTCAATACATCTGCTTATTGAGAAGCTTTTGTCTAGTGATTTAATGATAACACCATTCCAAGTAGGAGCAATTTAACTGGTAGTATCTCTATGAACATATTTCAGAAGTTGTTGTAGAATTAATTTTGACGTCTGGTACTTGGTGTCGAAGTCTGTGAGCAGAAAGGCGTAATTTGTATGTTCCAGTATTGTAGTAAGTTGATCGTCAGATGTATACAGAATGTGAATTTCATCAGAAACAGATCCAGAAGTACTTATTGTATGAGTCCTTTTACTGGGAGGTGAAGCAGATGATTGTGAATCTCGCTGTAGGGGCGATCTGGATCGTTGACTGGATGAAGACAGTTGATGTGAGTTGCGTGAGTGTTTGTTACATAAACCGAGAGAAGTCATTTTAGAAGTTGCTGTGGAAATATTGTTTTGGACGCTAAATATCAATACATGTTGACGAGTTGCATGTTGTTTTGTCTGCTTACTTGTTGATGAGCAGTACAGTGATGCACAGTGCGTGATGATTGCAAGATGATCAGTACAATGACTATAAAATCTCAAACTAACTCTCACTCTCTGTCCTATTGCAACCGTATATGTCTTTTATCACTAGTGCATATGTAACACCAGGTCCTGTGAAACTACAGATAGGCTAGGTTTGAGTGTCTGTGCGAAGGAGTGTAATACACTCAACGATATTGGAAACCTTTATATATAACATAAAGTAGTATAACATCTTATAATTGAGGGTGTACAAATTGCAAAATGTTGTCTGATCAGAGTTCATTAGGAGAGATAATATATTACAAAAGTCATAAATATATATATCCTCTTTAATATCCTGCACACTCGTCTTGTACCCACTCTTGACATATGGTGCACTGGACCCCCTGTTTGCCTTTATGATCATCAGGAAACCGACCATCACAAAAGATGCATGTTCAAAGTCGTGTGTCTGACTATTTGTGGTAAAACTGACATCAGATCAACTGTTTTTGACGCTTTCATTACTATCAGAACTCACAGTAGTACGCCTGGTTGTAAACTTTTTCAATCTTCTTTGTGTTCTAGGTCTTCCTGGTGATGATAGAGTCCTCTTAATTTCACGTTTTTGATTTGGTTCTCTTGGTGGTTTCAAATTGTCACTTGGACTGGTTATTGGTCGAATTTCTGCAGCCTTCAAAGAAACTTGTGGCCATATTTTGATGTACAAACATATAATAATATTCAATTTTTATCACAACTTAAGTATCCCATATTTATCATTCCGCCATGTCTGATTTCAGGTGTACACAACGACCGTCATTTTTCAACAAATAAGTAAACACTTCCACGCATGAAAATGTTAAAATAGACAAGTGTTAACAGACAGTAACACAATAATCACTTTCAAATATAGAGTGTATATATCCGCGACTATACACATAAATTCGAAAACTTCTTGACTGACAGAAATAAGTTTTATCTTCTGTAAATCAAATAAAACGTTCAACTAGCACTAAAGCAGTCTCACAACTAAGGCTGCCTACCAGGAAATGGTTCATTAAATTTCTAGTAAGTGACGACACACACCAAAGATAATTTGATATTCCATATTTTTTGCATATTCCATATTTGTCTGCTTTACTGTATTTGTAGACACACATGTAGTCATTTGCAGCTACTGATTTTCTACAGAATTACTGACGGAGATTTACCATCCAATCACAGATGGGGAACTGCAATTTTCATTTTACTTTATATACAGTATACACACAGCAAAAAAAAAAAAAAAAAAAAAAAAATAGCGATGTTGATTCAACACTTTTCGCTATTCCAGAGCGACCACCACTTTTTGTGTTAGATCAACATAACACGGTGTTGATTTTGGTGATTCAACACAATGGATATATTTTCAATGCTGATTCAACACAATGAAGGGTGTCATACTAACACAATGTGAAGATTTTCTCGAAACATTCTTGGAAGAAGCTTGGCAACGTTAACTGCCTGGAAGTTTCTCGTAATTTGGTTAATAAAGGTCAGCCATCATTTAGTTTTCGGGGAGCAAAAGAAAAATGTTGAAGCGAAATTTAAACACGGGTTGCTCAGTTAGAAGTGAAGCGTCTTACCGGCTGGGCTAAAGTGCCAGGCAGAATAAAAGCACTAGATACAAACAGTACAGAGGTCCATAAATACCTTGCTTTGTTCTAGATTTATTTTAAGTATTAATATTTTAGTTAAAATTGTATTCAAAATTTAACAATTCATATTTCCAATCAATTGAGAAACGCTTACAGAATGGGGTTGTCACTTCAAAACACACCACGATTCAAGTAATTCTAAATATTTATTGTGCCTTTTCTTTTAAGAAAACTCTATAAATCTACTCTGAAGTTAATTTTTTTCTTTAAAGACCAGAATTTCATGCAACTTCTACAACTTCCACACACATATTTTTAGCAGAACTATAAGCCGATGAGCGTAGGCGCCTGATTACTCTACTTATAGTAGAGTAATTACGAAAACTTTTCCGATCTTCCAGAACGAGTGAGATGTCTGTAGTGTTTAGCGAAGTGGTCAAGAGGTGCCAGTCGCCTTTCAATTTAGTTTTATTCTGGGCCGACAGATGGTATTATGAGAAATCGGTTAGTTTTTGGTTTATTTCAATCTGAAGTTAGGATAGTTGCAGTAATATTCCCACAATAGAAACTCTGGCTGCTACCTATCATACTAATTCTATTCTCATGGCTATAGCTCAATGGTAAGAAGTGACAATCTGTAATACTCAATTTCAAGACGGAGGAGTTTGTCAGAGATGTCAGGATCAAATAATGTAAATGAATACGAGTGTTACTGAACAAATTAGCATTGAAATTTACATTCCCGTTTTTTTAAATGTTAAATACTCAATAACATTATACTTGGCAAGATTCACACTCGATCGATTGGAATTACAATTGGCGGTAAATCTAGCAAAGCAATATGGTATCGACTTGTTCTTTTTTGATCGATCTTGCCATTTGATTGAAGTAGCCTTGGATTACCAAATCTTTTTCTTGTGTTGGTCACTATGGCATACCAATGCAATACTAATATTTAACAGATGATGTCTATTGGCGAAAAGAAGTTGCTTCCCAACAAAAGAGAAAATGACTTTGTTCTCATTCACCTGGTGAGACTGAGGTCTACACTTGCACTTACACACAAAAAAGCATTTGTTTTAAATTTTAGGAACATGTTTTGCTTTCCTGAAATGCCAATCTCTGATTATTTCGTGTGTAGATTTTTACTTAAAATACCTTTATGCACACTCTGTACACTTTTCACACAAGTTACTATTAACCAATAATCGATATTGGTAGCCATTTAAAAAAATGGCGGACTTGAGATTGAACATGGGTCGTCTCGGCTATAGCCTACAGAATTACCCAACTTCATTAACTAAGTTACTTATTGAACACTTAATTACATATACCCTATAATCATTAATGTTTGAGAACCGGCGACAGGGGGCAACACCTATGACCTGACACGGTGACAGCAACTGACCTCAAAATGTTGGAAATTTCGAAATTCCGTAATTGAAACCAGTGTTCTGGAACCGGAATGTCGGAATTTTGAAAGTCAGAGTTTCAGAGTGTTGGAACTTCGGCGAAATTCCAGAATCTCAGAATTTACAAAGTCAGAATTCCGCCATGTCGGAGCATGTAGAAGAATGTGAACATTTAAAAATTGAGAGCGTGTAGAAGATTGAGAACATGAGTATGTAGAAGACTGAGTGGATGTAAAGGATTGTGAGCATCTAGAAATAGTGAGCATTTAGAAGATGAAGAACATGTAGAGATTTAGAGCTCCATTAAGGAATGAAGAGAAATCTTGAAGGAAGTAGAATAATGCAGGAAAAAAGGACATAGTAAAAAAATAATGACGTAAGTGAAACAAATGGAGAGGAA
>JAGDQP010052415.1:0-13788 GCA_022664845.1 Lepisma saccharinum | reverse complement strand
GTATTACATTCTAAGAATGTCTGAATTTAATATATTTTAAGTACTATTAGTAGCTTAGTTAGTAATTTTCAAGTACATTAATATTACTTTGTAATACTAAAATATGAATCAAGTAATTAGATTCAGTTTGAACCCTTTAAACCAGCGTTGTAAATTTACCTCGTAAAAGAGTAGAACAATCTATTGGTTTGCATACATGAATGATCACGAAGCAGGACTGATTGAAGGACGAGACCTACAGTTTTGGTAAAGTGGGCTCCGAATCTGTTCGATTCAATAGATTCCACCGATTTAGGACTCAGAACCACGCGGACAGAAAGTGGACATTCTAACCATGCTTAATCGGAGGCAAGATGTTTTAGAGAGCTTCTCAACTACACAATTAATTGTTCGGTGCATAACGTGAATGTCATTTGTGTGGTGTATATAACAGAATAGCATGAATAAGACGTACTACAATGACATGGTTGCGTATATGGTTTCAAACAGCAAACAAAATATAGCTTTGATACTTAATTTTCTATCAAAAAAATATATGTAGTATAATTATGAACTTTGCTCACTCATTGTATTCAGAGTTCCTGTTTTCATATGTTCTTTTCTGCTACGAAATATTTTCATGCCATGAGCAAAAAGTTTAAAGAGAAAATATGAAATCAGTCTTTTGAATGGGATGGAAACATGGACTCTACAAAAGACTGATGAGACGAGACAGAAAGTATTCATTTGGCGGCCGCAGCTCAGTTGGTGGCGAGTTGGCTTAGTAATAGGAAAATCCCAGATACGATCCTGGCGATCCCCTATCCTGGTTTTTTTTTTCAAGAATTTTCCTCAGCAATACTATGCAAATGACGAAATGGTACCTACAAAACTATTTCCCTGGTAGACAACCTTCCAATATCCTCTCCTCCACCCTATGCAAGACTGAGTGTGAGATGCCTAAACGCCGTAAATAAATTCAGTTTAATTCAAAACGTGAAGCTTTCGAAATGTGATTCCGAAGATGATTGACAAAAGAACTGAATTTACGAGTAAACTCGGACGGCTATTTTAAAATTACATGTACACTCAAGATAAGACCCTGAAGGTTTATTTTCTGAGTTTGGAGAAAGCTGTTAGTGCGTGGAAAAAGTTTAGAATTTGAAATAGATTTCAGAATCATTTGAATTTTTAAGACACATTAGTAAATAGGAAAAAAATATTCAAATTTCAAAATTTAGGGATTTTGCCAGTTTAGTTTCAGGTTTTTGAAAAATAACAAACATATAAAGCGGAAATGTCTTGTAATTCACAAGAATTCCAGAACATCGAAGTCTGAACTTTGCTAAGTATCGTCTAAGAAATTTTTGGGACATATTGACAAAAGGAAAGTAAATGCTATAGCATAAACTCTCTGTAAAAAATAACCTACTCGAAAAGTAACGAGGAAATAACACAAGACAATAACTGAACGAAGAAGAATATTGAAAATGATAACGATGAAATATGAAAGTGGTTAGGACATTGTTAACCAAATAATTTGTATAAGGGATATGTAGGCCTAGAAACTCATGAATATACCTCGAGGAACATGCCTGGAAGCTTACTGAAAGATCGTAGCAAATGAATAGAATATACATGGAAATATTCTAATGCTCGTTTTGGGAAGATTCCAGGAATATTCACATTTTACCACTTATACTTAAACCCTGGAATCCCTGCGAACATCTGACATGTTTTTTGTCCTTAAAGCATTGCAATAAGATATTATCATGCATATTGTAACGATCATGAATATTTTTATTCTCTGGGAATACTTTGGGAATATTCCGTTTATATTTCTTCGTGGTGCCAAGCATTAAATTTCTGGGAAATATTCCCAGAATTTTCCAACGTATTATTTCTAATGTAGAGCGAAAATACAATATTTCAGGAATATACTGTATATACTATGTGGTTTAAACTTGTAATAGACACACCAATAACAATAATAATAAAACACATTACGAAAACTGCTGACTTTGGATGAAAATTGAGAAGGTGTTCTGTGTATGATTCGCACGCGCTGTCAATGACGCATGTGCAATGTCAAGGTAGAACTTCACATATTTTGGACCTACGGCACAAAGTGACGTGATGTGGTCAGTCCCACATTCGACCGCTTTCACTTCCCAATATGCACAGGAATATCAAGTGTTCAGTTTGATAGGAGGTTAAATGTACATCAAAGCGCCAGGCATGGGAGCACTGAAGAAAACTCTCCTGCGTACTGGCCGGGATTTGAATCTGGACCGCCCGATTTCTAATTAGACGCTTTACCGCGACAGAATTAAATTCTTCTGACGCCAGCCTGACTGAGATTTTTCATCTACAGTTCCACCAGTCGAATTCTGTGATGGTACCTAAATAAACTTTGATTGCTACCTTCTCTATCTCAGAAAGGTCTTCACTGATGGACAACATTTCTCAGATTTATGATCGATGTTTGACCAGCCGAAAAAAAAAAAATGGTAAATTTAAAATTATATTATTCAATCATCCTTCTTATGCGACGGTTTTCATTCTATTTTTAAAATAAAATGAAAATCTGTTTGAAATGCTAAGGACTATATTTGTAATTCACTTGTTACGGTCAGAAACAATTTATTCCCATGGACAGAGAATAGGGAAATTTTAAATTAGCAAAGGGAAATTTTGTTTTAAGAAAAGCTACTAAAATCATTCAAGCGATATGCACTTCCCATAGACGTATACACACCCCTACATATTCTCTCTCTCTCTCTCTCTCTCTCTCTCACACACACACACACACACACACACATCACTCAAATGCGTATGTCACCAGATATAAGCCATGCGTTGAAATGGTACAAGTTAGGTGGAAAGCATGATAAGTACGAGTGGAATTTTTGGCAGTGATTGGGGCCATGTGGTGCGAAACGATCAAAATTCAAGGACATGTCGAGACAGCTTGCAGGCTGTTATGTTTTGATCTTTCACCACACTCTTGTGGAGTAGACCCCCCCTCCCTCTCCCTTTTCATCACATGCAATTGGAAGAGTTATGGACAACGTTTATTTTGTTGGACAGTTACATCTTCATGTCACGTGCTCCTCAGTATTTATCCTTCCGGTATTATGAGCTATTTCATTGTGACATAAGCTAATCAAATGACCTAGACATAATTATGTATGAATAAAAATAGTAAGCAAAACATCACTTTGTGAACTGTTCACACTACGTAGTCCTTCCGATGAATCTTACTACGTCACAAAAGTAGGAGTGTTTAATATTTAAAACTGAATATCGAAGTTCGATAAATTTTTGAATATCGATATTTAACAATACCTCGAAATATCAAACTATGATATCAAAATATCGAATTAAGATACCGAAATATCGAATTAAATATCGATATATCGAATATCAACAAGTTTCAAACCGAAGTTCCGTTATTTAAAAATATCGACATCGATTCGATATATCGAAAATTGGAACACCCCTACACCAAAGTTTTCAACAGTCCTAAAAAAAACCTCAAGGTCATTATTTTAAGAGATATTCTTATCTCTTCCACGATAATAAGTTAACAGCCATTTGTTTGGACAGGTTCCGCGCTATTGTCATAGCAACACAAGCGAAGCGATATCATGGCTAGATCATTTCAGAGCCTGGACGACACATACAAGCAAGGCCGCCCCTAGGTATGTTTCGCGGGGCCCTTACAAGTAGACAAGTTACTTTTGTGTTACAATGTGATGAGCGTTTATTGATAAAGATTTAGAAAAGATACTTTACGTATTAGTTTCTCGTCCTAATAGTATACATAAATGACCTTGTTTCTTTGTTTGAATTGATATTCTCATCCTAAACGAGCTGGTGAGCTAAGGACGGGACCTACGGTTTTTGTTAAATTTGGCTCCGAAGCACTCCGTTCAATGGATCCCTGTGGAAATTGAACCCGTAACCACGCGCACAGAAAGCGAGTACGCTAATCTCTCGGCCAGCCCAAGGTCATGAAATTCGTAGTGTTTCAGCGCCTTTTTATGTCCTATCATGTAAACTGAACCATGTACATTAATATTTGCCTTCACTCACAACACAATGACTTTAGCAACCTTGAAATAAAGTTTGTATCACTTCTCAATATTCATCTAACTGATTTTTAAATGTTCGTTAAATTATTCTTGCAACAGTGTACCATCCATTACGTCTGCGTTAACACTCGCTTTCACTTATTTATTTTTTAAAGATATTTGTTGAGTTGTTCATAGTTGGTCAGCAACGCGTCTCCTATACATGCAAGGTGGAACCGATATTAATAATCTGGTTATGTTAAATTTAATATTCAGACATTTTGAAGTATAATTCAAAAGTCTGCAAACATATTTTCCAATCATACCTTCTCTTGAACTTCTTTCAACAGGCGGTGACTATATTTTTTCTCTGCGTCTCTACTAATTTACATTACAGTCCTGATTGAAGGCATCTTCTGTAGACTTCGCAACAAAAGAAGTTTCAAAAGGAAAAACTTTTGCATTTATTCAGAACAAAACACTTCTTAATTCCATATTGGTGGCCCTTATTGCAATACAGCACATTAAGATGAAAGTGTAAGTACGTAATATGACCATAAGTAAGTTTGTATGTATTTTGATTATTGAAATATCCTAAATATAAAATGAAAAGTAAACAAAAATAATAATAATAGAAAAAAGTTTTTAAAGACATACATTTCTTAAACAATTCGTACTAAAAAGTAAAAAAAAATAATTGTGTTTATGCATGACTAAAAAGAAAAGCATGGGCGCTCACTCCTATACAGTCATTTTATAAATTCTTGAATTGACGCGCCCCATGTTTTTGTTTTTAGTCATGCATAAACAAAATTATTTTTTTTACTTTTTAGTATGAATTGTTTAAGAAAAGTATGTCTTTAAAAAGGATATTATTATTTTTTTTTCGATTTATTTCGGTGTTCGGATACTTTTCCTCAAGCTAATGTTTTGTTACCCAACCGATCAAACACAACATCGTTGAAGAATAGTATTAATTTTAGGATAAATAAGTCCATATTAAAAAATAAAATATTATTTTAAGATATATAAATATATAGAAATATATGAAAGTAAAATGGAATATTGTATTGTCACCCGACTTACGTCGCTCTGCAAAATGTCGTCACTCTATGACGTCGGGAAATAAGTTAAATTAACGTTGCAAGATTTAATGACACAACGAACCATTGTGAACTAAAGAAAAGAATGTAATATGAATATGAATTATCACATGGTTATTGCAGAAACTGAATTTTCCTTTTCTTCATTTCAGCAAAATGATTAACTACGTCATTATAGTTCATACTTTTACATAGTACATGCTCTATTGATAGTAGGTCCAAATTCAAATTTAATAATCTCTCTTGATTCATGGTAGTTCTAAGATAGTTTTTCTTTTGTCAGCCTCAATTTATGAACACTTCGATCCGCTGAGGCAGTACTAATACGAATTGTCCATAAAATTCTTAAAGCGATACTTAAGTTTAGAAATTAATCAATAATTTTTATACATCATGCTGAAAAACATTGTAATGATGTTGCGTGTGAAACATTTTTATCGCTACAGAAAATATTACAAAATATTTTTATTTCATCAAATAAATCACTTCCATATTCGCCGTCTCGTAATGGAAGGTCTAAATCCATATAATTTTTCTTTAGTTTTTCTTCCATCCATGTTTATAATGCTTGATTATCATATAGAGAAACCGAAAATACATCTTGCTCAGCTTGCTCAAATCTTTCTGATATGACATTATACCTTCCTATGATGGCTTAAAATAATAATCCCTGGGGAAATAATTGAGTTCTAGATCACTTGTAGGTTAATCTTGTTCTTCGCATTCATGCATACACATTTGTTTTCTCATTCTTATCAACTTATATCTTACTTGGAATATCGCTTTTGTTACATATCTCAATAGCAGTGATTCCACCAGACACCTCTCCTCCTCTGTGGAGGGCGTCACCCTCCAAATCCTAGCGAGCACCCTCTAAACTTTAAAAGGTTTAGGGTCAAAAATTGATAGAAACCATGCAAAACTCCACTTACACCCTCTCAATTTTGACTTACACCCCAAAACTGAAAATCCTGGGGGAATCCCTGCTCAATAGTAAAGCCATTTTCTCTAAAGCTTTGTATTATATATAAATTGCAGGAGACTCTTGCTAACATTTGGAGTGACAAACAATGTTTCATACCAAATAACCGTTGATAAAACAAATTAAAAATTAATTTCATTTTCTGCCAGAGACCGTGATTCACTTTTCATTTGAGAATCTTCTGCTGTTTCATTTATACCTTCCAATGGATCTCGAATTTCATCCAGATTAAGTCTGCAACTAGTCAACATTCCCATCAGGTGTCCGAAACTGATTTTAAAGTAAGATTTGGCATGTAAGTCATTAAAATATTTCTGCGGTGATCCAGAAAATATCATGTATAATCTTTGAATTGTGCCAGAAATGTTATCATTATAGGAACAATTGAGGCCATATCTCATAACAAATTCAAACTGGTGGCAGAACATGGAACGAAGAAAACTCTTTAACTAACATTCTTGCCTTAGGTCTACTTTCAATTTGCCTACCATGTAGGTGTGAATCCAATTGAATGTTTATGAAGTTCAACTTTTTTGTCCCCTTCTAGCGGTAGTTCAACATCAACATGACTTTCATCCCTCGTATAATCAAGTTGCACTGAATAGTATTTACTTCTTTTAATTCTGTTTACGATCTCCTGTTTCACTTTGTTGATCATCAAGTTTATAATCTCATCTTGAATTCTCCAACCGTAAGTAATGAGAAATTTTGCGTTGTTTTCTGTAATAAAAATGTACGATTATTACCACAAAAAAAAAAAAAACATAATTATGTTTGGATAAATATTGAACACACAATATTATTCCCTTAAGAACATCTCGCCAGTGTTCTATTTCAGCATCTACTCGTCTTACAAGGTTTATTCGTGAAGTGTCTGACATATATTTGTGTAATATTGAACAAAGTGGAAAGTCCTGGTGGGCCCAGTGTGTATTGTACTAATTTTCGTGGTCCATAGCGGTAATTTGCATAGTTTTGAGTCTTCATAAATCAGGGATTCCATCGTAACAGGTGTTACACTCGGACATAAATAAACATCACTAATGAAGAAATAATTTGAATTATGACACCACAATACAAAGAACTTATCTAGATTTAATTTTCTCCCAATTAGACCTCCAGAGACGTAATCAATCTTCACGTACTTATCCTTGATCTTGATCAGCTCAGTGCTCAAATATTCAACAACATGATTAAATATGCCGGGAAATAAAGTTGTAATCTCCCTTAACCGTGATTTCTTTGATGCTTCTGACAAATGTTCTCCGGAAACCTGAAGATTAGAGTTCCCCAACTCCCAACTGCATAAATGAGTCATTCACGCAGTGTGCTTATTGTCGAGTATATTTGTCGACTCCGAAAGCTAAGGGATGCAAGTTAAATTGACGAATAAAAATGATTCGAGGTATTTTTTATATATATAGCCCAAAATATGTTACACAAACTTGTCATATTTTGTAAATGGACATATTGGGGTCCAAGATTTCTTTGTACAAAATATGACAGTTTTCTATCACATATATTTCGGGTTATATATATATATATAAAAAAAATACCTCGAACTTCTTTTTATTCCTCAATGTCACTTGTATTTCTTTACTTCTGGACTACCCATTTGCAAAAAAGATTGGTTCATTAATGCTTACAAACGTGTATAAGTACCGCTAGGAGCAACTCAAAGTAATACCATAAACATTGTGTGCAGCAGGACAGTCCAATATTTTACCAATATCCGTTACAACTCCTTTTTTTGATATTGCAAGAAAATTAAAAGATAAAATCTTTCTAATTGGAAGAAAAATTAAATCTAGATAAGTTCTTTGTAACAGTGGTGTCATAATTAAAATTATTCCTTCATTACTGATGTTTGAATATGTCCGAGCGTAACACCCATAGCGATGGAATCCCTGATTTATCAAGACTCATAAATGTGCGAATTACCCCAATGGGCCGCTAAAACTAGAACAATATACATTGGGCCCAGCAGAACTATGCATTTTGTTCAATATTAGACCAATATATGTCAGGCACTTCGCTAATGTACCTTGTTAGTTACATGCTATACGCGCTTATGCTTGGTCTCGGTTCTAGTAATTGAATATGTGCTCTTTTGTGAGCAACTGAACTCGTGTTCTTTTAATCGAAAGCTATTGTGCTTCCAGTCGCAAATATCTTCATTACGCAAAGCTGATCTTGCCTATTTTTCGAACATGTAACAAAATAATTTATCTTTCGAATTAGAATACAGAAGCCAATTTTCGCAATTTCTTTCACCCTTTGTGTGTAAAATTAGCAACTGAATTTTCTTCCATATTCATCCACTGGAAAATCTTTAATTTGAACTAGATTGAACTTCGCTAGATACACTCCTACGATATCAGAAGGATGTGTTCGCAATGATCATCCGAATGTAAAGTTACAGGAACTTCATCTGTTACATCCACTTCGGTGCCTTCATTAGAGTACCTGTATAGTTCCATCTTTCATTTCTCCCTCAGGCTGCAGAAGTATCCATTCGTTCTTTTCTCCGATTGTTCTTACTTTTATTCATTTTTTTTTCACTCAAGAAAATGAAGCTTTGGATGCTCCATCTGAGAATACTGGATACTAACGGAATATACTTCATTTCCACGTGTGCTATGATCAATTAAAGCATCATCGCCTTAGCACTAGATTGATGCTCACCTGGATTCTCCCTATCATTATTTTCATTATTTACACTAAACTTTTTAAAACTTTAAGATGATTTCCTCCTTCAAGATCTTTAATTTTTTTCTCTCTTTTTCTCTTTTCGGAGCACCACTTTCGTATTTTGTAAATCTGTTCACAAATTTCAACTGTCTAGGCTTGAATTTATAGAAGCAGCATTGGAAATTAGTGCAACGAAAAAGGGAGTACATTACATCATAATAAACTCGTGCTGCCATCTAGCTTTAAATATCGTTTCTTTACTTTAACCTTAAAAAATAGTTATATTTCCCTGTTATGAAGATGCCAGTTGATAACAGAATATTATGAGTAAGTTAGTTATTCAAACGTTGTGATGAAATGGTGTAGCATTTCCTTAATGATAGCAGAAATCTTCTCATCATACTAATGGATTTTACAATGCCAATCCATTAGTCAAATATTTATGAAATGTAATTTGCGTTTGAGTGTGTGTGTGTATATATATATGTGCGTGTGTGTTTATGAATGTTGTGTGCGGGTTTCTATTTTACAATAGTACCAACATAAAAGTATGGCTTGCTGGGTGGCTCCCAAGAAACATGAAAGAAAATTCATCGATATCTCCAGTTAAGTTATACGCGTTGACTATTTATTAATTATTATTATTATTATTCGGTAATACGTAGTCAGCGTATCGGGTTTCATAATCATTATTGTTTGATATCGTAAATGGAAGACTGGTACTTCTAGATTCAAACAACAGCACACCTTTTTCTAGGTTAATGGATGAAAACAAAAACGGTTACAGATATCCAATGGAACTCTAATCCGAAATTAATCGAATCTAACGCAAGTGCACTAGCCATTTACTGTTATTGGCAAACGTTGACTTCTCGTCTACTTATAGTATAGTCCTCTACATTTATAACTGCGTTCAGGACCAGTCATGTTTCATATGTGATACCAACAACATATTGAAGCCCAGGTGAGGCAGCGTAGACTTAACGGAGCACATTTCGAATAAGTACTGGAAATATCATTTGGGTTCAGTTTCTGATCATGATGATATCCTGATCAAGGGATCCCCCGCGTTTTTCCGGGGGTTTGTATTCTCTGAGATACAACAATGATTGACTATGGGTGCCGCAAAACAGAAAAGGTTGACAGCCATTGGACTGCGCAATGAGAAATGTATTTTTAAATGTGCAAGAAGCAGCGATCGACATGATGATATACTGTATATCAATTGTTTTCTTCCGATAATGAAACGAAAGTTAAACACAAATATGGAGATCTAGAAAATGTTGATCTTATTTTTATCTTTCAAGCCAAAAGAGGGTGAAACTGATAAGGGGAATAGAGATGTTGTGAGTACGTTAAAAAAAAAAGTCTTCCATAAACTACATCTTAACCCTTTCGTGCAGGTAGACATTTGTTTTCGGATAACATGCAAAGTTCTAGGTCGTGCCATAACAAAAGCACACACACAAACACACACATTAGCCTTTTACCTCTGCACATTCATTGCATTAACGCACGTACAAGTATCGAATATTGCAGGTAAGCTTTCACTTCTTCGAGGGGAAAAAAAGCTTACGTTGCAAGAAGAAAAAAATATATTGATGGCCATTTCTACTTTTGCGTGCGAATATGCAAATCCAAGTCATTAACTTCTACTGCAAGATGGATGAAGAGCGACTTCTCTGGTCGTTCTCGTCCTAGCAGCGAGTTCCTTCCGGTGGCTTTTTGGTCTACTGAAACGGAAGCTTAACTCCGGTTTTCTCTCTTCAAAGGTTGACCTCGCGTTGTCAAAGACGTGCTTCCAATACGAAGGTAAGAAGAAGAAACTTGGAATATCAACTTGCTTTAGTGTTTTAGTATTAGCATTTTCGTCTACTCAAAGTGGTAGTATTTATATAAGTCCCGAACAACTGTTTTTTTTTAAAAATAATGTTAAAAATAATTCTTATACCCTTTAAGGATGCATGCTTACCATATTTCCGCAAACACTTACTGAATTACATATTCTATATTTCCGAAATATTTTAAGGTAATATTTTAAAATTGAAACGTATGTGCACTAAGGAAATATTTTAAAACATCCGAAAAATAACGAATAGTTTTACGCATAATTCCACATAAACGCCTCTGATGAATGATATTTCATTATGAATTTTAAATTAATTAAACATGTGAAGAAAAAGTATCTAATGTGAATGCTAATTGGTCAGTTCAAGATCGTTATGTTGCTATTACTGGTTTCCATATATGAGATGATATTGTCTTCGAAAATGTAAAAATATTTTTTAGCCGGAATTACAGTTATGTCTAATCCATAATTTGGATATTCCTAGAAAGGAAAACAGCACATTGATATGTGATTAATGACGTAGTAAGATTTGCAATATTGTATGCCAATGTTAAATGAAAGAACTGCAGTTATGGAATATGAAGACAGGGATTCTACCAGACCCCTATATTCTCGAACCATCCAAAAATATAAATTAAATATGTTGGGTTAAAAAACCATAGTAACCCTGCAAAACTCTTTTTAAAGCTGCTATATTCTCCATTTTTTTGGATCCTGGCAGAATTCCTGTATGAAAAACTACTGATCGTTGATCGTAAGATAGTTCAACCATGATAACGCCACTGAGCCCTTTATCCCCCCTCTCCTGTATTTTGGAAACGAGAATAGGTGGCAGGACTAATACGAATATAAGAAGTACGAATATGTAGGCAGATGCCCTCTAGCAGGACTGCCAGAAAATAACTGCGCTAGTGATCATAGGAGAGCTGCCATCACGCATACTTGATGCTGGGGTCTCAACAAAGAGGTCGTTGTTAAATCAGGTGGGAACATTTTCCTGAATTTCACATCGATTGTGAGTCATAATAGCTGACATCATATATCAAAAGAGTCAAATGTCTTGTTGTTCCGCAAGTACAAGAAACTACCGAAAGGTGTGTAATATGTAAGAAAATGAAGTGGTAATATGATCGTCTGTGGTGTACTCCAATAACGCCACAGCCAATATCTTTATAACAGCACAATATGTACGTTTGTAGTTTACACATTTATATCAATTTGCTGTATTTTCTAGATGAAATAAGAAAGCGTTTCTGAATGTCTCTAGTTATAGCCAGAGTTATTATTTTGTAAGATTTTTATCCACTAACTGCATGAATTTCACACTGAATGTGTGGTATATATAGGTCTATTTATAGTCACCAAAGTGCCTGAGCAATGTTCTTGTTGTCGTCGCTTTAGTTTACAAGTGAAACATTAGTTTGCAAGGTTAACGCAAAGTATTTGGACAAGTTTCCATTCAACTAAGAGGATGACATTATTAGGAACCTATGTTCCTAATAACGCCATTATGTAACGATTTTTTCTTATTTTTTTTCCTACCTCATTGAACACCAATCTTTATATAACTCAGCTGGTATGTAGGGGACTTAAATACGTTTCCACACAAGCAGTTTGGGAATTCTAACTACCATGGTTTACTAGCTACATCAGATATATGCTCTTAAGATGGCGTTATTTGGCTGAACTACCTTATATGTACATATACTTACAAAAGTAAATTGAGGTTGGAATTATAAGAAATAGTAGCATTTTTCTCCAGGAGAATTATTGCACTGTACGCCTCATAGTTAGAAACTTTAATTTTTTTTTTTATATGGGCCAGCCTAGTAACTTTGGACTTCGGCCCGTCACAATTCGCCGTTAGCTGTTAAAATCCACACCCATGCCGCTGCAGGAACCCGGGACATTCGAGCCGATGGCCTACCGCCGCAGACCGCTCGGCCACCCGGCCGGGGCCTCATAGTTAGACAACCAACATGGCAGCACAAATATGCTCCAAAACATGGCATGCCAAGATAGTCCTCCATTTGGAGCAAGAAAGAATTGACTCGTTCAGCACCACTTAGAGAACCACGAGACAGACAGAAATGCCATTTACGTTAAGTTCTAAGATATAGGAATTATTGCAAAGAAAAAGACAATGATAATATGGACACCGTGCAGAAATCGCCACTATGCATTGTTCACACACACATACAGAGAGAGAGGGAGAGAGAGAGAAAGAAAGAAAAAGCATGGAACAAGACCGGGAGAGCGAAAAAAGAAGAGGAAACAAGGAAAGAGGGTAAAGAAAAATGGCGCAAGACATGGATATAAATTAAATTTTAACGCTTATGAATACACCGTCTCCGTCTCTCTCCCCCTGCTGCTTCTCTCTCTGTCTTGTGTTGTTCTCCCTGTGTGGGATAAATATCTTTCAGTAGTAATCGTGAACATCATTTATAGCGCTTAATTCCTAGAAGAAAATATTTGGAAAGCCGCTCGTGGAATCCATCAAAAGACCTTGCGAATGAGAGTCTGACATGCTAACCACTTAGCTACACAGACCATAACAAATGTGTTGTTAAATCAGCCATTAAACTCGCTACCCTCAGCGGTTTATTTATATATATCCTAGATTTCAGAACTATCTTTCAAGAAAGTAAATCCCACTTGCTGGCGACGCGCTTATTTGCCAATCCCAACCGGTAAGAATAAAAATAAATTTATTAAAAATTCTGTGTTCAAAGTATTCTGGCAGAGATGGGGGATGTAAACGGTTGGGGATTTAAATACAACACCGAGAGCACCAACCGCCAGCTACCTAGCGTGATGTATTGGTAGAACGCTGGCTCACGAACCCGACCGGCGGACAAGATTTTTTCTTAAAAAATATATTTCTAAAAGTTTTAATTTATTATTATTAATTCCTTTCTCCCATTTTGAAGATTGTTTTTGTAAGTGCAGTTTTTGTAAAAAAAAAAGTTGATTTTTTTCTTCTTGTCTTAAAAATATATTTTTCTAAGTTCAAATTTATTATTAATAATTGCTTTCTTTCATTTGTCGTAGGTTATATGAAATTAGTGACCATGGGTTAGGGTAGGTTAGGTCAGGTCAGGTTCGGTT
>JAGDQP010052414.1:0-13788 GCA_022664845.1 Lepisma saccharinum | reverse complement strand
GATTAGAAGGATGAAACAGAAATTTCAAACTGAGACATCAAATATAGAAATGACACCAGAAATTGATTTTTATAAAATTCATCAAGCGATCGATATAAAAATTAATTAAACCCAAAGAAATTTTAAATGTTAAGGGAATAAGACTAAAAATTATTGTACATCTAAAGAGAAAATAACTATGATTGACACAAATATTTATGAGACTAATAATTGAATAATTACTCCTATTAAACTATACAAATGATATACATATGATGAATTAATGTGAATATTATGAATTATGTTTTTGAGTATAGCTAATTTAACTATACAAAATCATACTTCTACATTGAATTTATGATATAATTTTAAAAGCCAATATAAACAAAAACAAAATGAAAAAGATATGTACATACGTTAAATAATTATGAAATTTTTAATTTAAAAAATGAATTTAAAAAATATATATAATATGCATCGAATTTAATATTTTAATTCATTGTTTTTTTCACGCGTTCGGAGGATTATGATATGGAACCAATTACATATGATGTGAATGTGTCACTGTTATGGATTATTGTTATTAGTACTATTAATTCTTTAACAACAAAAGAATGAGAACTGAAAACGTCTATAAGTTGTTTAAAAACTAATTCTGTAATTGTATCACGGGTCCCATAATATTGAGAGGTTTCTCGAGATGATCGATAGATGTCGCCACAGTGTTACGACTGATTTAGAGTGTAAATCACCTTGGTTTGTTTTTATCAAGGTAAATTAAAGTTAGGAATAAGAGCACAGTAATGAAATATATAAACTTTATGTTATCAGAAATCATTCTGTAAGAATTAACAGAACTTATTTGCCTTGTAAATTAATTCTTTACAAATGGTTATTGTAATTTTATATATATATATATAGTTATATGAAGACTACTTGATAGAGAATGTATAGTATAGGATATGTTAATGTACTTTCTCTAAATATATACCTACCTTTTGAAATATAGTGTTTTCTTCTTTTGGAGTTGAACTTATCAATCGTTCCAGGTAGCTGAAAAGCTCCGAAGTGATTGATAATTCTTTGACAGCTCTACAGATATCCTACGAAAGTCATTTTGTTGCCCACACTTAAATAGACTTGGGGCACGGATGGTTATCTGTATAAGTTACCTGAATCGTACTCAAAGTTACGGCAAAGAACCCAAAACAGCACGCCCTGAGAGATTCAACTAACAAGTTATATGAGAGAGCCGCGCAGCAATAACAGAAGCCCATATCAGGATAGCAAATTTTAAAGATATATACAATTGCTATAAACTAATACTACTACTACTATTATTATTAATACTACTACTCATCTATCCAACCGCTATCCTTTTTATTTCATATTGGCTTCCAACCATGAAGGCTTCCAACAATTTTTAATTATGAGTTGACTTCCAAAATGATTTTAAACTTAATTTACTCAAACTTCTCTACCGGAAACATAATCCTTACTCCTCTAATCTCTATCTTCTCTCCTTTCAAAATAACGTTTAATTTCAGGCACATGTATTCTCGTTACTTCATCATCTCCTATACCAATCTTTACCAAATAAGTACTCGGGTCAAGAAGGCAGCTATTACTCCAAATCTTTCCCATGTGTCTGATAAACTTTTCGTAACTCCTTCTTTCAAAGAAGACTTAACATAAGCCTTAACATTCTTTGTCCCCGACTTGGAAAGGAACCTGATTCCTTTGTTTTTCAAACAGCCTTTTCCTTTTATTCCAAGATACAAGCATATTCGATATGGCAGCCTTCCAGATATCTTTATTCTTTGGATAGTCCAAGTCATGTTCCCCTATCTTTCATTTAACGTTTAGGGGTGACTGTATCCTTCTTCCAAGAAATAGTTCTCCAGGACAAGCCCTGATGTTCGCTTATATTCAAATTATATTGGAACTCCTTTAGCTTACCTCCCCAATTTTTCTGTACATTCGAGAAGTAGGCACTCATACAGTACTTAAGACGTTTTATAAATCTCTCTGAGAATGGTAAGGAGCAATTCTTATATGTTTAACACCTAAATTGAACAAGAAGCTGTTAAACATTTCTGAGACAAAAATACTGCCGTTATCGTTTGAGTAGCTTTCAACAAAACCATATCTACAGCAAAGACCATACAATCTGTCAACTACCACTCTCGAATTCAGTTTACCAATCGTCTCCAACATTACAAATCAGTCTCCAACATTATCCACTACAATTAATATGTAGGGTTGTCGCTGATTACTAGGCAAAGGCCCAACGATATCAATCATCCAATTCTCATTTATCCGTCGACGAACCCTAATTCCAAGAGTCGCAAATTTCTTAAAATTTCTGTCTTTGATTGTTTGACAGATATCACAGGTTCTTACATACTAGTTCACATCCGTCACTAAACCTTCCCATGTAAAGTTCATTATTTTATTCACCGTCTTATAAACTCCCACATGCCCTTCAGTCAAGCTCTCAACGTGAAAGTAACTCAACATCATCTTTACCAAAGTAATAGGCACCAATATCTTATACGGCGAATTAACTGCTCGAGTTTTCTTCAGCAGTAATTTTCCAGCCATTTTGTATGCATTAACTTCTTCTCCTCTCCCTATTCTATTAACCAAATCCAGGCATTCCTCATCATTTCTTTGATGGTCCTCCAACGAATCATGAGAAAAAGTAATATTAACAAGTAGGCCAGTTCAATATTTTTCTCCACGAGTCTTTTACCCAGGGTAGTACCAATCAGGTCGAACTCAAATGGGTCATGAATCCTAGACATAAAGTCCGCAATTACATTTTGTTCCGTCATCACATGATTTATATTGAAACTGAACTGCGACAATTGTTCCACTAGTGCTCAGTACTTAAGCAGTTTTTTGGGTTTGTTAAGTATCCAGCTTAGGGCTCGGTTATCTCTGTAAACATGAAATTCGGACCTCAGGAAATGTATGAATCTTGTGATGGTTTTTACCAGACTTAAGAACTCAATTTCACATATCGATATAATTCTTTCGGTTTCAGTTAATTTCTTACTATAGAACGCTATAGGCCTCAGGTCTCCTTTTTCATCGTATTGGGATACGCAACCGCCAATCCCCTTGCTGCTACCATCCACATGTAGCACAATACTTTTCTCCAAATTCTGAACCATTAAAATCACATTTTCTCCAAATGCCTTCTTTAAAGCTTTTAATGCTCTGATCTGATCCTCTCCCACTTAAATTCCTTCCTCTGAGATCTCAATTCACTAAAAGGTCCCATCATCTCTTGTAATCCAGGCGCAAATATAGAATAATAGTTTCATAATCCTGTTAGTTTCATCACTCGCTACCTATTTCTAGCAGCTGGAATATCTTCAATGCTTTCCAACATAAATTCATCCATCTCAATATTCTGTCCCTCTATCACTAACCCCAGATACTTAATGCTCCTCATGCAAAACGAAGTCTTACTTGGGCAAATTGTAATACCCCATTCTCTCAGCCTGTCCATTATTTCGCTAGTTAGTTTGAAATGATCTTCCTAAGTTTTATTAAATATCATCAAAATATGCTCTGTCTCCTTTACCCACTCCAAGTACCTTGTTCATAGCCCTTGCTAAAACATTACAACCAGTTTTAAGTCCCACTGGATATCTCTTACATCAAAAACCCAATCGGAGTCACTATAGTGGTAATATTTCTGCTGTCTTTACTTATTGGGACATGGAAATACGCCTTTCTCAGATCAAACTTCGTAAACCATGAACACTCTGCAAAGCTCGTTAAGCAATCTTCCAAGTTTGGAGTCATATGGTTGTCTGGAACTATCATTTGAATAGCTTTGATATAGTTTCCTACAATTCGATACGAATCACCTTTATTTCTTACCAAAAACAGCTACTTCCATACTCTAAGTGATCTGTTTCCTCTATTACGTGCTGGTCCAGCATTTCTCTGATCCAATCCTTAAAAAAATCCACTTATCTCTGGAGATAGGAAAAGCTCTCTATTGGAAGCCCTTTCCTTCCTTCAAATACATTTTACATACATACTTCTTCATACACCCAATCTTTTCTGTCAAAACATCACTGTTCTCTTAATCTTTTCCACAAAATTCTTTACTTCTTCAGTATTCCATCCCCAGTCCATATCTTAAACTTCCTGTTCAACAAATTCTCTCTTATGTTCAATTGCATCGTCCTCTCCAACTTCCTTTTCCAGCCTATCCAATCCAGCTTCATCCTCAATACCAATTTCTAACTTCGAGTCCTTAACTGCGTCTCGAGTCCATAAGTCTAACCAGATTTTCTTCTCTTTCTTCGTTTAATCCATCTTCCCAAGAGTCTACTCGTTCTAATTCAAATGAACCACTTTTCACTTGTTCTTCATCTTCTCTGAGAAATACATGTTTTTTCCAGGAAATTCCCATCTTGATAACCACAAATAATTTCCTCAACTTCACTCTTTTCTTTTCTCCTTCTTCGCCTTTTTTCTTTCTTCCATTGACTCCTCTCTCTGAACTTTCTCCTTCACCATTTCCAACCCAGACTGATCCCCAACGTCTGTATTAGTCAAATCCACCTCTCCTTGCAAATTGTTCCTTATTTCTTCTATTATATCTGGATAATGAACCTCCAACAGTATTCTTTCCACTTCATCCTTCTCAAGTTCACATTGAATTCCACAATCCAATTTCTCGGCAATTTCCAATTGCTCTCTATTCGTTCATTTCTCAACTCCTCCTTCTATCGTTCCACTTGACTAAATCCATTCATCCAGTCTCTAGACCTTTCACTCTCCAAAAATTCACCACACTTACCAATTATCCCCCTCTACAATTATCACCTACCCATAGTCAAAATCCAATTTGATTTTAACCAATCTCAAAAACGGTAACCCCAAAATACATTTTACTGGAAGCCCCTTCATAATCCGAAATTCAACGTTGAACTTAATTTCCCAAACTTTACTTCCATATCAACTGCCTTGTTCGAAACATAACTATTCCCGAGGGCTGTGTTCAAGCTACAGGGACTAACTAACCTCCTTGAGAGAACTTCGAACCCTTCAACAAAATACTTATTAACAATTAAATGAAGATGCTGAATCTAAACCAAACAATATTTTTTCTCAGAAAAACACATCCTTTAATAAAGGTTCCAATATACCCTTCCAGAACTGATGGTATTTTAATTACCTCCTGCAATTCTTCCTTATTGATTTTCATCATACCAACTGTTACTCTCATTTCCCGAGTGTCTTTCACATCCTTAATAATAGCTTCTAGCATTGGTTCATCTACCACCACTTATCTAAAACACTCAAATTCCAAAACCTGAACCTCATGTCTTTCTTCTGCAAATTGATACATGATCTTATTACTCCATTTGTCTCTCTCCTGTATGCAATGTCTGTCGTGCAATCCTTCGTCCTTTTGTGGTTTCTTCTCCCAACCACCAGGAAGCTAGTTTCTCCCCCTAGTGAAATATTGGTATATTCATCCTTCCACTTCAAATAATCCTGATACCTCATTTCTTTCAACTTCAATTATCCCACTGTTCTACACCTTCTATCCTCATTGCATCTCTTCACTATTCTCGGGTCCAGTACATTCAAAATAATCTAACGAGCTTTCCTCCGATTGAAAATTTTCCAAAATTAAGGCCAAATCAACTATTCTGTCCATAAGCATCAAAACATTTTCCTTCGGTCCTATCACTCGGTAAAGTTCGGTGTAAATCAACTGGCTTTCCAGGAATCCACTAATAAATTTTCTCCTAATAAGCCTTCTAAACCATAACCAAGGCAATTTCTTATTAAATTCTTTTTGAATTAACTTCCTTTTCATGCCCTTTGTCGATGGCTATAACCCCAACAAAATATTCCTCAAAGGAATCCTTTCTCGCTTCGTCAAACCTTCTCTCTTCAACAACAGTCCAAAAACTTCCTTCCCGTCTTCAGAAAATCCAGTTCCTCACTAACCCGGTCAAGGACGTTTTCAAACTCCAACTTGTTTATTAGTTTTTCATCAAACTCTATCTCACTGGGTTAATGTTCATACAAATAATCATAATCTGCATCCTTTCCCAAGTCCAACACAACACTACGCACATTTTTCAATCTATTTCTCAAATCATTTCTTCAGAATCCAAAATTCCCTCCTGTGTTTCATTTCTCGAGAACTCTCTCCCATTTTCAACCAGTCAAGAGCTTCTGGCTTTGCTCTACTTCTATTCTTCAATACCTCCCAATAATTCCTCTTCCTTGGCAAAAAGCAAATCTCTTCACCATCTGACACAATCAAATTCGATCCCGGAAAAACCTCCTCCAACATCTGTTCTTCTCTAACAGCTTGATTTCCTCCATTCCCAAACTCCTGTTCCCTCAACGTTCTGAAGTGGGGTCCTGTTCCACCCATACTTTGTCTTCAACCTTTCTCGTCTCCTCAGCATTCACTTTCAGTCCTGATGGTATCCTTCCTCTTCATATCAAAGGAAATTAAATTCAAATTCCTATTCCCTCCTATTTCATTCATCCTGACCATCTCCCCCTTACCTTCCATGACTCCTCACTTTAGTTTCCAAGTTGGCAACAGTCACTTCCAATCACAAACTATCAATCACCTTCTTGACATACGATCAACCTTCAAATTCTAATTACAAAACTTATTACGTTGCACACTTTAACCGACCAACCAGACTTAAGCAATTCGTATTGGTTGTTTAGCCCTTCAAATTTAATTCAAAATTTAATCTAACTAGAACCAACTTGGAGCCACGAACTAACGCACCCTAAAAGAACCTGAGAACCACGGCTGTTATCCTGAAGCAGCAGCATACATTGACTAAAGCTAACTCGGCAAAAAGTCCAGGCCTCAAGATACCGTTTTTGAGTTATATGGAACGAAATTTGGCAGTAGAATTTAATACTACAATACCTAAAAGAATAAACCCGTGGCTCCAAAATCAACAATTTATATCAATTCTCCTGTTTCATCAATTTGTCCAGATCTGATACAAAATTGTAAACTATCAACAATTCCTTTAAAAATAATTAATATATCTAATAACCTAAATGTCAGACTCCAAGCCACGCAACTATCAGTTTGATTTTAAGTAATGATCAACAATATAATCCAAATGCAGCGGAAATCACTCGGATGCAAGTCATACAAAATATTATATATATATATATATATATATATATATATATATATATATGCTTCAACTAGGTTAGAATTATATATATAAATGGTATATAAACTAATCAGAAAATTCCAATAGGGAAACAAGTCTGGATCAAAGTTATATTCTTTTCAATACTTGGTCAGAGACAATAGATTAAACCATTAAACCTCAATATTTCTTATTTTGAAACACACAGTATTCACAGTAATTTAATAACAAAATAATTTTTCAGATGAATTTTTCTAAGAAACCTGAGAAACGAGAAGGTTATCCAATAATTAATTCGATTCAATTCAATTCCTTATACCAACAAATTTATTGTTGAAGTTAAGTATCAATGAAATTTATCTCTAAGGTGAGGAGAGAAGGTTATAAAAACAATTGGTATATAAATAGAAAAATAATCCAAAATCTTCGATGAAATTTATTTAGTCTTCTTTGATTTAAAACATTTTAAGTGTTACTAGATACCAATTAAATTATTTAAGGGTAATCTGGAAATATTATACCTCAAGTCCATCTTATTTCGATATTTTGGTACTAGGACACCTTATTCACAAAATTTAAGTAAAAGATTAGAATTCATTCTCTTTTATTTTTTAACAAAAGCTTTCCAATTTTATTTAGAACTAATCCTCAGATGGGTCAATTTTAATTATCAAAGATGCAATCAGCTCCACACCTGCAATCCTGAAATCGTAAGTCCTTTCCAGCAATGACTATATTTCAAAGAACTTCAACCTCACAAAATCTCAATAGTTCCTAAACGTTAAACAATCTCGATTCTCGCGCATTCCAAAAATCCTTGCAATAAACACTATCTATTCATGTAAACAAAAACTGCCTATAATTCTGCCTCTAAAACATTAAAAAAAAAATTTAATAAAATTCAAAAAATTCAAAACTTAATTACTTTTTATATTCTAGGTTTTAAGAGAATACAGTAGTACAAGTAATCTTAGTTAAATCACGGTTTACCGTCTTTTGTAGTTTTAATTTTTAGAAATTCCAACTTTAGCCCAGGGCACGAATTTCCATACCAACTATTGATCAAACTCCAAAAGGGAATCCAATCACGCAATATCAATCTGTATTTAAACACAACAAAATTTCTATCCACTCAATTATCAAAACCGCACCGAAACATAACAATATTGCTTCAAACCCGACTAAATTATCAAAAACACTAGTGGTTGTGAACAAACTAAAATCATCAAGCCCGTCTTCGCTCACTCAACATATAATAAACGCCTCAAATCCACCGCAACTGTCAGAGATCAATTAACTAGAACTCCGCTGATTCACAACAATCTTCTCATAAATCAAAAAAGCAAATGTCAAACCTGTCTTCACTCGCTCCACATACATTCCCCCAACACATCAGTCAAATTTCAGAAATTCTATAAACCATCATCAAATCCACAATTCTAATCAATGGATAGTTCCACAAATTAAACTAAAGAATCTGGCTAACAAACTGGTTTCACACTCTCGAAATACCAACACACAACCCAATGCAGTAACTCCCACGGCACCAACAAGCCACACTCATACAATGATAAAATTTCCAACACTTATAATTGAAATAACATTACTTAATCAAAGCAAGACTCAAATACATCTCCGCTCTCTCGGCATAATCCATACAATGAGATATCACAAGAATCAGACCAACAAATACTGATTCAACAACGTTCTCAATACCCAACTGTACAACCAGCTTAAGGCTACACAATACCGAATGACAAGCACAAAACGCCAAAGAAAAACAAATACCATCTAACCTGACTTTAACCAAATCAACTCAGTAGAGCACAGCTAATTCACCACGACCAATCAACAGAAAACACGCTCATAAACCAAGAATAAAATTGTCAAAGCTCTAACACAGGAATTCAAATTTGGCTCCATGCTCGCTCTCTCGACACACTTCAAATAAATTTAAGAACATCAGCTCTATCGAACAACCCTGGAGAAGCACAATATGAGGATATTAACACAAATCTACACAACCCCCGAATTCCCATCAATTCTAAAAAACTCAATCACAAATACAGCAGTCTTCCAGTATCACTCTGTATCACCTAACCTGGCCGAAACCAACTCTGTAACATCTAACCTGGCCTAAAACAACTCTAGCCAAACTTACTGCAGCACATCCAGAACTATTTCAAGTTAATTACCACCAAAATGTTTCCACAACTGCTCGAACGTCGATCCATTAATCATTACTTGCTCGACACGCACTCAATCCATGCAATTAACCTAACCTGACTTTATTAACTATTCTTGCCAAACCACTGTTAATTGACACCACATTTTCTGCAAGAACGACTCAAGGAAGAAATCATACTGTTTTGATAATGTTCAAAATAGGATTATGGCCTTACTCGATTTAACAAAATATCAAATTTGATGACGTCACTACCTGAGGTAACTCAAGATCGGAAATTAAAATAAAAACTTCCTACTTCTGGCTTACAACTTTCAGTGTTTAAACAGGTACTTATTTAAACCACTCCGAGTTTAGTTATTAATATTCCTACAAAATCTTTTAGAAGTCAACAACTTTGAACGCTGCAAGGCAATGTTTTTAAATTAGTATTATGATACTTAACTCGGTTTTAAAAATTACTCTAGTTGAATTTAGTCACGTTTATGTTAAAGATTATGTTTCCAGGTTAGACTTGATTTAGAAATCCTCCTCTCCAAAATGTTATCTACATTTTTAACATCCATCGTCGCACCGTTACCTTCCTTTTAACCTTCGTTCTGGAACCACTAAACATTTGTAATAACTTTACCACAAAAACAAATTCCATTAAACATTACCACAATCTTCAGAAGGATTTCGTCGTTTCTTTATATTTTCCAAGGACAATCCACGTGGATTTTAACCTTCAATTTCAAGCGAGTATGAATCTGTTTTGCTAGTTCTTACCACGTCCATAAAAACCTTGGTTCTGACGGTAAAACTTGAAAAACGAACACACACAACAACTAGCACTGCCGTAGCTACACTGTGGCCAGATTTTCCCTAACATTGTAGGCCCTCAGACGTTTATAAGTTGTTTAACAAGTAATTCTGTAATGTATCACGGGGCCCATAATATTGAGAGGTTTCTCGAGATGATCGATAGATGTCGCCACAGTGTTACGACTGATTTAGAGTGTAAATCACCTTGGTTTGTTTTTATCAAGGTAAATTAAAGTTAGGAATAAGAGCACAGTAATGAAATATATAAACTTTATGTTATCAGAAATCATTCTGTAAGAATTAACAGAACTTATTTGCCTTGTAAATTAATTCTTTACAAATGGTTATTGTAATTTTATATGTATATAGTTATATGAAGACTACTTGATAGAGAATGTATAGTAAAGGATATGCTAATGTCCTTTCTCTAAATATATACCTACCTTTTGAAATATAGTGTTTTCTTCTTTTGGAGTTGAACTTATCAATCGTTCCAGGTAGCTGAAAAGCTCCGAAGTGATTGATAATTCTTTGACAGCTCTACAGATATCCTACGAAAGCCATTTTGTAGCCCACACTAAAATAGACTTGGGGCACGGATGGTTATCTGTATAAGTTACCTGAATCGTACTCAAAGTTACGGCAAAGAACCCAAAACAGCACGCCCTGAGAGATTCAACTAACAAGTTATATGAGAGAGCCGCGTAGCAATAACAGAAGTCCATATCAGGAAAGCTAACTTTAAAGATATATACAATTGCTATAAACTAATACTACTACTACTTTATTATTAATACTACTACTCATCTATCCAACCGCTATCCTTTTTTATTTCTTATTGGCTTCCAACCGTGAAGGCTTGAACAGAAGCACGACAGGAACTACAGATGATAATTTTACGGAAGCAGAAAACGAGATGTTGACACAGATCAAGAAAACACATAGAAGAAAGGTACATAGACTACACCGAGAAAGGGGTGATACAGATCACTTAAGTAATGATCCTAGAATGGAATTCTTTGACAAACATAAAACTAACAACGATCAAAAGGATCAAGTTATTTTAGAGGAAACCTACAGTTACTTCAACAGGGTTCAGAAACAATGAAATCAGAGTTTCAAGAGTTGAAAACTACCAGCGAAATCACAGAGCAATGTTTAGAAGCAAAGATTCAGGACGTTCAGAAGGCTTGCGATAAACAGTTTACTATGGTTAATCAGGAAATTGAAACTTATATACATGATTCAAAGTGTAATTTTCAAGAATGCTTCACGAATTCAGATAATTGTAATATTGAAATGTTCAATCAGACGACAATGATGGCAAATATCAACTATCCTACTATAGAAAGTGAATCTATTCTAACCTACTCAGATCAAGAAAATGTAACACAGGAGAAACAAAGTAGAAAGCAGTTTGTAATCGTCGAGGAAAGGAGTAGAGTAACTTCCATTATGTGTTCTGAGAAACCAGTACATACAGCAAATTTGTTGCATACCATTCAGGATGAAACTCCTCCACAAGAAGAAAAAATAGAAAAGGAAGTGCGTAAACACAAAAGAGCTAGTAGAGGAAGAAATACAAAATCCTTATGGAAACAGCGAAAGATCGAAGGAAAGTGAGCCAGATATACCGGTGGAACAGAAGAATGTGAACCAAGTTAAGCCAGAGGACTACACAGCGTATGAGCAAATTGATGTTAATTTGAAAATAAGCAATCAAGAAAAGATCATGATTAATGAACATTGTATAACAAAAGGCGATCACTATGAAAAACACAATGTGGATAAGATGAAAAGTGTGAGGAAGAGAAGTTACCATCGCAGTTCTAGGGGAAAACAACAGAAACTATGGTTAAAAGGCAAACGAAAGAAGAAAGATCCATTACAAATGACAAAGAAGAAAAAGAAGAACGGAAGTAACCTAAAAGAAAGACTGTTACGAAAATCTCGGAAGTCAAGGCGAGATAAAATACCGCAACCACGATCTAGGGATCCATTAAAATTAAAGGATGAAAGAGTGAAAACATTTAAATCACGAAAGAAAAGTTTTCGAAAACAAAAAGTTCTGGACATTGTACCTAGTTATCTAACTAACAGATTTGGACACGAATATATACACATTTCGGGGAAAATAACTGCAGATGAATTCGAGATGACGAATTTTGGTAAAGGTTTTTTGAGAGGGAAAATCAAAAAGAAAACCAAAGTATCTAAAAGGATGGAGATAGAAAAAACTTATCGTGAATGGTATGTTAGAAAAGGGCAAATTAGAAAGAAAGCTGATGAGGTGCATGGAAAACGTGTATTGAGACGTATTTGAGAAACTGAAAAAATATCAATAATATGGTATAAGAATAAAATTATGACTTTGTTAAAAAGATTGAATGAAGTACTGCCGATTAGAAGGATGAAACAGAAATTTCAAACTGAGACATCAAATATAGAAATGACACCAGAAATTGATTTTTATAAAATTCATCAAGCGATCGATATAAAAATTAATTAAACCCAAAGAAATTTTAAATGTTAAGGGAATAAGACTAAAAATTATTGTACATCTAAAGAGAAAATAACTATGATTGACACAAATATTTATGAGACTAATAATTGAATAATTACTCCTATTAAACTATACAAATGATATACATATGATGAATTAATGTGAATATTATGAATTATGTTTTTGAGTATAGCTAATTTAACTATACAAAATCATACTTCTACATTGAATTTATGATATAATTTTAAAAGCCAATATAAACAAAAACAAAATGAAAAAGATATGTACATACGTTAAATAATTATGAAATTTTTAATTTAAAAAATGAATTTAAAAAATATATATAATATGCATCGAATTTAATATTTTAATTCATTGTTTTTTTCACGCGTTCGGAGGATTATGATATGGAACCAATTACATATGATGTGAATGTGTCACTGTTATGGATTATTGTTATTAGTACTATTAATTCTTTAACAACAAAAGAATGAGAACTGAAAACGTCTATAAGTTGTTTAAAAACTAATTCTGTAATTGTATCACGGGTCCCATAATATTGAGAGGTTTCTCGAGATGATCGATAGATGTCGCCACAGTGTTACGACTGATTTAGAGTGTAAATCACCTTGGTTTGTTTTTATCAAGGTAAATTAAAGTTAGGAATAAGAGCACAGTAATGAAATATATAAACTTTATGTTATCAGAAATCATTCTGTAAGAATTAACAGAACTTATTTGCCTTGTAAATTAATTCTTTACAAATGGTTATTGTAATTTTATATATATATATATAGTTATATGAAGACTACTTGATAGAGAATGTATAGTATAGGATATGTTAATGTACTTTCTCTAAATATATACCTACCTTTTGAAATATAGTGTTTTCTTCTTTTGGAGTTGAACTTATCAATCGTTCCAGGTAGCTGAAAAGCTCCGAAGTGATTGATAATTCTTTGACAGCTCTACAGATATCCTACGAAAGTCATTTTGTTGCCCACACTTAAATAGACTTGGGGCACGGATGGTTATCTGTATAAGTTACCTGAATCGTACTCAAAGTTACGGCAAAGAACCCAAAACAGCACGCCCTGAGAGATTCAACTAACAAGTTATATGAGAGAGCCGCG
>JAGDQP010052412.1:2668-13788 GCA_022664845.1 Lepisma saccharinum | reverse complement strand
CGAACTTAACCGAGCTATTAAGCTTACAAACAACATATAAAAATGTGTTTCAATAATTTTAAAAATATTGACCGCTATATATTTATATATATATATATATATATATTCATACATAGATATCGTACCGATCTCAATAGGTAGCTTTTTCGAAATCTACCTAAAAATGTAAACTATAGTGCTGCCAAGATGTCTTGAGCTGTGTAAAAAATGCGAACTAAAAGTCACACTCTCGAAACACCCACGCGTTGAGCCAATAAGTGTGCAGTAGGGCGATAACCGAGGGAGTCTTGAATGTGTAACGCTATTGCCAAATTTAACAAGAGGTGCAGTTGAAATATGGATGGATGAAAAGGAGAATGTTGTGGTTATGCAGTGAGGGAAGAGAAATAATGAGCGAAGTGATGAAGTTTTGTGACTATGGGAAAAGTTCAGGCCACTTGATGTTCCCATAGAATGAGCAACGGAGAGAGCAGCTGCTGCTTCTGGAAAGTTAGGGTCTACTAGGTGTGTTAGGAATTCCGGAATTCGGAAAGTCAGTGACTCAATGTAAAGCACTCACTTTTTGCGCTTGGGGTCGTCGGTTTGATTCCTTTTCTTGCCATGTGAGTTTTGTGGTGGACAAACACCATGTGCATGGGATTTCTAGGGGTTCTCCGTTTCCTCCCACTTTCTTGAATCCACCAATAATCCTATCATATTTCATCCGGTTTCTGCAAAAGTTGCCTAAATCTTTTATGCTACATATCTTAAAATTCAAATTCGGAAATCTGACTTTCCGAAATAATATTTTAACACAACAATTTTAATTTTATGTATGGTCTTTATAGGCACCCCAGGCTCAGGCGTTCATCGTAAGAATTTTTTCACATTGTTTTACACCTTAGCTAGCAAGTGTTAATTGTACTCAAAATAGCATGTCTTGTACTGTCTGTTGGCGGTGGACTGTTCTTTTCTATCTTATGGTTGGCGTAGCATTCTCGAGGTCGTGGGTTCGATCCCAGCGGCCAACCATCCTGACAGGTTTTCTAGGGTTTTCCCTCAGTCACACCAGGCAAATGCCGGGTGGCATCTTCAACATAGGCCCTGACCAACACCTTCCCGAATCATTTCCCCTCCGCGATCCCGGTCTGAGCCTTAAATGCCTAAAGGCATCATTCCGAAATTCCGACATTTCCGAATTCCACCTTTCCTAAATTCCTACATTCCGGAATGTCGGTATTTTGGAATTTCGAATTGGGATTTAATTAACAATCATGTTTCTCGCCTTTTAATGTTTTACCTGTATTGTTATTGAAAGTACGAAATGCACAGGGCGAGAATAAGTTTTTTCCACTATCTCAAGCTCCACTCAGCAGCACACAGTCACAACAAGGAAAATGGGAACTGGGAAGGCGTGTGTAGACCCTACCACTGTTTTTTTCAACTCCTTCACATGACTGAAGGCAAAGTTCATGTTGCGAAGTGTGGCAACATAGCTCCAGAGGTGGCAATAGGGTGCGAAATTCTTTCAAACGACAGCAGCGCGTCAAAAGGAAGACTGGATGTCAAGACATATTGGCACTTCTATAATATAACTTCAACAATGGAAACAATGTATTCATCGCACTGCTTTAAGAATGAAATTATGGTTTCTATTCATTCATTCGCGACACAGTCACTTCCGGTTGACAAAGTTTGATAATTTTCCAAACTGAACTGTAATGTACTCATGTACGAAAAGTCATTGCCATCTGTCAAATTACTTTGGCGTTATGTGGTGACAAGCATCGTGACATTCATTTTTATTATATGTGATTAAATTAATTTTTAAGGATTATGTAATGAATTTTATTGTTTCGAAATCATCATTTCTTTCATATTTATTAAATTTATTTGAAAGCTGATGTAATGAAAATGTTTATATTGGAAATATACTTGTCTTTCACATCTATTAAATTTATTCGTAAGACTATGTAATAGACTTCATTGTCTTGAGATATGTGTTTCTTCAGATATTGGTTAATATTTACCCTAAGAGTTACTAGACCCTTCACCAAGCAAAACTATTATTAGACCTATATCATATAAAAATAGGAAGAATGTAATCTCTAAAGTGTACAATAAAATCTATATTTTCCTACTTTCAGTAATCAATTCAGCACCATGACCTCATGCACGAAAAACAAGATCTATAAACTTTTACTAATCATTAATCACGTTCCTCTAAGACGCAAATAATCCTTATACGTTTAGAATAAAGAAGAAATAACATTGCCATTAACTGTTTTATATAGCTTATTATCGTAAGAATATACAATTTTAAGAGCTAAATTAATATGAATTAAACTTTTCTTCCGCTTACTCAGTGGGTAATTTTTCCCTTTCTGTGGTCAATTTCTTCCCTCTCTCGCAAGCTCTAACAGTTTCTGCATTTCGAAGCTTTGACTGTTTCCTTCCATGATTTGCCGGATTCTTTTGACGTTATGACCGTTTTCCTTCTTCAACGATATGCCTTTCGAAGCTTTGACCGCTTCCTTCAAATTTGTCCAGATTTTTCGACGTTATGACCGATTTTGCTTTTCGGCGATATGCCTTTGACGCTTTGACCGTTTCCACTTTTCGACGCTTTGACCGTTTCCTTCCATGATTTGTCCAATTAATTCGCCGTTATGACTAATTTTACGTTTCGAAGATATGCCTTTCGACGCTTTGACCGTTTTTAATTTTCGACGATTTGACCGTTTTTAATTTTCGACGATTTGACCGCTTCTTAGACGATTTGTCCAATTCTATCGACGCTATGACCGTTTTTGCTTTCCGACGATTTTCGATGTTTTGGCCGGATCCCCTTTAATTTCGCGTCATAAAAATAAGAGCTTTATACAATGCAACTCTGCTCCATTTCGACATTTTAATTTTTAGCATTCCGGAAACACAGTAGTCACGTGTTCAAGCAGAAAGCGTTGTGATTGGTATATCACTGTGTTGAATTCAAGAAAAAATAGGACGTATTAGATGAGAAGACTTGAATTCAAGAGATTTCCAGCGTGGACTCAATGATTCGTGACGTAATTTTGATCAAATTTCCTGTTCAAGCTTTATCGAATGGTGTGCGAGGGGCTTAATAAGCATTAATAGAACAAATGATCAAGCTAAGGGAAAGTGTTCTATTATGAAAATAAAGGTTGACTACAAGATTTTAGTGTTTTTTTATAGGTAGCCGCAAAATCTCTATGAAAGCCACGTGTAAGATGGTCAACTGATGTTCAGAAAGTTACAGGTCACCGGTCCAATAGAAAAAAAATCTTAAATTTCTGGCCAGACCGGTAGAATACCGGGTGGTTGGCAACGCTAACAGCGTCCATGTTCAATGAATTACTTAAAATGATAGTTGATGTGCAAGCAAAATGGGTCTGCGTCTCACAGTTTTGAGGCAAAATGTAAATTTTCTGGGTCTAAGCCAAAGAAGCCTAAGAACCAGATTGCAACAGAACGTTTCTCTCATGTACAAGGGTCATAATGAGATATATTACGAGCGTCTAGCCGCATGTCACTGGAATTAAAATGGCGGCACACTTCCGGTACGACACAGAACTTTTGAGTAAACAGTACTTTTGCGTATGCCTACCGCTAACAGGGGGCTGCGCCCCCCGGCGGCTGACGCCGCCAAGCTCCCTTCGGACGCACCCTTCCCCCCTTGCATACCTCACTATCGCTCGATGTGCATGCTACACTGGTGGGTTTATACACATCCCAGTTTTTAGTGGCATCTTTTAAAATTGTTAATCACAACTTTTATTAAATTTCCTTTCATGTACTTACATAAAAAACGAAAAAGAACTTTAATTTTCTTTAAATAAAAATATGTAAAAGGTCAACGCCTGGGTTTGAACCCGGGATCTTTGGATTAGCTGTCTAATGTCTTGACCACAAGACCAAACTGCAGCTGGCGGATTGAGCGCTTCTCGCTGTTACTTATCGTTCTGGATAAGAGAGAGTGGGATACTTCCGTTTTAGTAAGCTGCCATTTTAATTCCAGTGACCTGTGTGTAGACGCAAGTGATATATTGCATTGTTAATATAAATTGAACGTTTTTTGTACATTTTTTAACGTAAGATCATCCAATTGAACGAAACCTAAACAACGAATGTATTAGATGTGTTGAGTAGTGGATATTGGTGATGAAAAGGCAAAGAAAAAAAAAAAAATATTACGTCAATAAAACTCGTGAAAAAAACAACAATTTTCCTGTTTTTCCCCAAAAATTTGCAGTTTTTTTTGCAGGCCTTTGAAACACTATGCTGGAGAGGGATTTGGAAGGTATCTCATTTAGATATTTTTTACGAGCCCCTGATTAAAATTGCTTGCCAAGTAAATTTAATATGAACTTTCCTAATTTAATCACGTCTCTAAACACGCATTTTAGTTTTCAGTTTCCATTATTGAGTAAAAGTAGTGTTTTAAATGAACCGGAAAATAAAGTGCCGAAACAAATCGTTTTATTTTTCAATCTTTAGTGGTACTTTGGAAAAGAAGGTTTTTTCTTAATATTACGGCGTCCCTTACAACATTTTATGATCAATGAATTAGTTAAAATGTTAGTTGAAATTCAAAACATATATGTAGAAAAAAGAAGAAATCCACAATGGGACTGCGACTGACAAAGTTTATTGATGCAAAATGTAAATTTTCGGGGTCTGAGCCAAAGATGCCTAAAAGCTAGAAGGGAACAGAACATTTATCTCATGTACATTGGTGATAATGATATCTATTGCATTGTTAATATAAATTGAACGCTTTTTGTACATTTTTAACATAAGATCATCTAATTGATCGAGACCTATACAACAAATGCATTAGGTGTGTTAAATAGTGAATATTGGTGATGAAAACAAACAAACAAACAAAAATATTGTCAATAAAACTAAGCTTTTTTGCCTCCTGAAAGAAAAAAAAAACATTTTTCGCGGTTTTTTTTTCAGCCTTTAAAACACTATGAAACCCTCAAAAGGTAATGAAGAAAAGACAACTAAGGAGAAATGTTATACTGTTTTCTTTCAACAACTTGTCCAGGTAGGACTTTCAATGTGCTGAGAACACACTCCGACTTTTAATGCCGAAAATCGAGTGTGTCGTTCATAACTTTTCTTTGACCCTACTCCCGGCAAACTTAATTTTCTGACAGAATATCTGATCTCGAAGATCTAGTTTTCGATTACACAATAACTACAAACGGTTTTATATTAGAACTTCCACTGCCCTTGACACCCAACGTGATGCCAGCCAGCCATTTTCCTTTAGAATTAGTTTACCAATTTCTGATCTTTTAGTCTAGTAAATGCACTTCATTTTTCAAACCATATTAAACCTTGTAGATTCCAACACTTGGTCATCATAGTAAAGCGTCTATCTCAATTCATAGAAACAATATTATTTCAATATCCGACAACGGAATCAGAAATTAATGAAAATGAAATCTACCAAATAAACAAATTAAAACATCAATTCTTTTGCGTGAGGACTACATTCTGCATTAAGTGTTAACCTAGCAACGTGATCTTGCTCCGCCCACTACGTTAGCCAATCAGGTTGAACTATTGATTTCCTTATGTTTACGTTTTTAAGTAATACATAGTGGCTAAAAGCATGTCGCTCCCAAAACAAGAAATTACTTAAAATTCTTGGATTTTAAATTCTGTACTTCATTGATTTTCTGATCCTGTCCTAACCAGTTTTCGATGTGTTGTAGAAAGTTGAGATTCCCCCTCTCTGCAAATAATTTTCCTTGGCTTTGTTTTCCGAAATAATCCTGAAGGCTGGAATTTGCAAGGGACCTAAAAACGATTTTTCTACGATGTAAATATTTACCCTTTCTGAAATTTGAATAAATCGGACATTACAGATCACTCACTGTACCAACTTTGGGTCTTAAGTACGAATTGCACCTCATTACAAATTCTATGTTAACAATTCTCAATATGCGTTTCCTTTAAAATGTGATTTACTTTTCTTGAATCTGTTAACTTAATGACTCAGTGTTTGCCCCGAGGAAGGAATAATGCAAGACTATCGAGATGAAACATTTTTATTAGCTAAATTATTAAAAATCTCTGGCAGTCATAGCAATAGGGGCTTCAAAAACCTTAGAGACGGTAGGTCCCGAGAATCCATAATAAAAACAGAATACTATTGGATCCCAAGGTGAGAGTGAAATTGTTTTAAGGAGAAGGCCTGCTCATCTAAGACCCTCCTTAGCTACAGACTCGAATATATATTAGCATAGTGACAAAATCACCTGTTTTTCCATTCTATTCTGTAACAAAATTACCTACTAGCTAATATTTTGACACAATTACGTACTAGTTAAGTTTTCGTGAGATTGCCAATGACAAAATGAACTAAGTAATATACAAAGGACGGTAAAAAGATTCATTGTAGAATATCAATGTCACTTCTAAGATTCATTAGAAGTACACTCGTCTGCATGTGTAGTCCGAGAACATTAATATTATATTAGGCCTCTTGTGAGAATGTGTTAACATGTTTTTTCAGCTCCCTTTTGAGAGCGTTCATTCACATGTATCACCCTGTAAAGGCCTTTCATCTGTGTCTTAACATTTGTATCTGCTACCACATTTTTGAGTTGTTCTATGCCCACAATTTTCACTTTGAAAAGGCCTGTGTGAGTTAATATTTGCATTTTCAGAGTACTCTTTCGAGGACATTAAAATCCCATTTTTTTGTAATCATAAGGCCACTTCTATGTATGTATTATCATGTGCCTTATCAAATCACATTTTCGAGTACATTTATGTCCGCAAGTTTCACATTGAAAAGGCTTCTCGTCTGTATGTGTTAACATGTGAATTTTCAGATAACTCTTTTGAGTACTTTTATATCCGCATGTTTCGCATTGAAAAGGCCTTTCGTCAGTATGTGTTAACATGTGCCTTTTCAAAACACACCTTCGAGGAAATTTAGATCCGCATGTTTCACACTGAAAAGGCCTCTCGTTTGTATGTGTTAACATGTGCATTTTCAGATATCTCTTTCGAGTACATTTATATCCGCATGTTTCACATTGAAAAGGCGCCTCATCTGTATGTGTAAACATGTGTCTTTTCAAATCATTAATTCGAGTACATTTATATCCGCATGTTTCACATTGAAAGGAAATGTTGTCAGTGTGTGTTAACATGTGTCTTTTCAAACCAGTCCTTCGAGTAAATTTATATCTGCATGTAACACAGTCGAAGGGCCTCTCGCCAGTGTGTTAACATGTGTCTTTTCAAATTACTATTTTGAATGCACTTATACCCACATGTTTCACACAGAAAAGGCCTCTGGTCTGTATGTGTTAACATGTGCATTTTCAGACCACTTTCTCGAGTACATTTATATCTGCAGGTTTCACAATGAAAGGGCCTCTCGTTTGTATGTGTTAACATGTGCATTTTCAGATGACCTTTCTGAGTACATTTATATCCGCATGTTTCGCATTGAAAAGGCCTCTCGTCTGTATGTGTTAACATGTGCATTTTCAGATATCTCTTTTGAGTACATTTATATCCGCATGTTTCACATTGAAAAGGCGCCTCATCTGTATGTGTAAACATGTGTCTTTTCAAATTACTAATTCGAGTACATTTATATCCGCATGTTTCACATTGAAAGGAAATGTTGTCAGTGTGTGTTAACATGTGTCTTTTCAAATCCGACCTTCGAGTAAATTTATATCTGCATGTAACACAGTCGAAGGGCCTCTCGTCTGTATGTGTTAACATGTGCATTTTCAGATGACATTTTTGAGTAAATTTATATCCGCATGTTTCGCATTGAAAAGGCCTCTCGGTTATATGTGTTAACATGTGACTTTTCAAATCACACCTTCGAGCAAATTTATATCCGCATGCTTCACATTGGAAAAACTTCTCCTTTGTATGCATTAATACGAGTCTTTTCAGACTACACTTTAGACTGCAATCATATCCACATATTTCAGATTTACAAGGTTTCTCCACTGAGTGACTTTTCATATGTCTACGGAAGCTCTTCTTCTCGATTGATTGGTATCTGCATAATTTACACTGGAAATATTGCTCCTCTTGATTGGCCCGTCTGTGTTCTTTCAGCTGAAATGTGAGTCCAAATTTCTTTCATATATTTTTTTTGTTATTCAACTGTACCAGTTTTAAAAAATAATTACCTTTTACACGTACAATTAATGACTGAGATTTTCGCTTGAGGTAAATCTGATCTTACATACTTATTTTTTTAAACCCTTTTAAGTAGTTTATATCCAATCAATGTAAATTTTTAACTTATATCGTTTTCAATTACCTTCAGCTGGTTCTTGTAGAGTCTAATGTAAAACAGCGAAATTATTTTCTCTTGAAGTTATAATTGTTCCCCACGAGTGCAACATTTGTGTGGAGGTCAGAATATTAGTTACAACAGTTATAATTTTTGATAGTAGGTCTTGCAAGAAATGTATTCGCATTCAGAACAGAGCCATGTTTAAGGTTATAACAGGGGGGGGGGGGATCCTTAGAGCCCGCCTGTTATATGAACGTCACGTGTGATGTGATATTGTACAAATTAGCAGCGATGGGAGAAGTATTTCAGCCAGACCAGCTGCTGTCAGTAGTGAGATTATTTCGTTTGACAATTATTAGAACTCAAAGTTATTTGAAGGACTGTATGAATTGTTGCTAATAAGAGAAATGGTAAATATGGGTGTTATAGTAGATATATTTTTGTGGAATTGTATGTCTTGTAATAGTTAATAGACTGCCATTTTGTTACAGCTCACACGTTGTTACAACAGTTGTTGAAACAGCTCACACGGGAACTCAAACCTAGCCTAGCTTTGGCTTGTTAGGGTAGAATCCATGGCATTGTGTAGCAGATGCACGTAACACCACATTGGGATCGACGCTACCTCTCAGTGTCAGAGGATAGGGGTTACACTGAGACATTTTTAATTACACACTAACTGGCCACATTTGTATCATCACATACAAGGCATCAATGGTCATTTCTTCAACAAACTGAAACAACACGCAATGTCAACATACAATACCATATATTGTTCAAGCAACAACTTCCACAGCTACTCCTAAAATGACATCATTGGGTGGAACCAAAACACTCCCAAAGCTCAGATCGATTTTCTTCAATCAGTCAACGCTCCAAATCACCGTTTCAGCGACGATTACAATCATCTACCTCACCTCCAATGAAAACAACTCATGCAATCAGTCCTTCCGATTCTGATTCTAAAGACATGGATTGCAAGCCTCTGCCAATCAGTTAATTTCAACTCCACATCAACCAAGTTACGCCATTCTCATTAACAAAAATCAGACAACTTCTTGTGCAACAACCGAAATATGTACGCAGAGATAGCATAACTGAGAACACTCCTATCAGGAAGTCTAGTTATCAATTCAACGGACAAAGAATTCGCAAAATTACTTTGCCATAGACACAGTTTAGAAATATTTAGCAAAACACGCTCATGCCACAACTCTCAATGAACCACGCATAAAACATAATAAATAAATTTAAAAATAGCAAAAGCAAATATGGATGTCCGTTTTAGAATTTTTCTCGAATATTGAGATTTTAGACTTTGAAGTATACTTGAGAGTAGTTTCCTTCCATATACAAATACTATTATCGCAAGAAAATATTTAAACATTTCAATGCAGTAACAAATTAAGTCGTATACGAAAGGAGGTTTCGAATGTTGACCTGACACTTACATTTACATTTATGTCCTTTCCGGACATAAAAAAGCTAGGTAAAGCTATCCCCTGTGCGATACGCACGCGCCGTGAACGGCGCATGGGGGATGTGAAGGTAGCGCTCCACATTTTCTTGACCTACGGTACGAAGTGAGGTGGGGTGGTCAGTCCCACGCTCGACCGCCTTTACCTTCCCATAGTGCCCAGGAATACCAAGGACACTCCGGTTCTCAATTCGATAGGATGCTGAGTGGACCTCAGAGCGCCAGGCATGGGAACACTAGGAAAAGTCTCCAGTGTCCCGGCCGGGATTTGAACCCGGGCCGCCCGATTGGTAGTCAGACGCGCTACCGTCTGAGCTACCGCACATAACCCAATAAAAATCCTTTACCCTTTAAATAGAGGAGAAAGAAATATAATTTTTATTGTCTGCTCACGAATTCCTTAGTATAAACGTTTTTTTCTCTCTAAACTAGAGTTTTAAAGGCTGGGAAAAAACGAAAATTTTGAAAAAAAAAAAGGTGGTGTTATTGACGATTTATTTTTTCCTTTTCATCACCAATGTCCACTACTTAACGTACCTAATGCATTTGTTGTTTAGGTTTAGTACAATCAAATGATCTTGGGTTAAAAATGTACAAAATACTTTCAATTTACATTAGAAATGGAATAGATCTCATTAGCACCCTTGTACATGAGAGGAACCTTCTGTTCCCTTCTAGCCCTTCGGCATCTTTGGTTCAGTCCCGGAAAACTTACATTTTGCTTCAAAACTTTGTCGGACGCACTCCCTTTATGTATTTTTTTTAAATATAGGTTTTGAACATCAACTAACATTTTAACTAAATCATTGATCATAAAATGTTGTCAGGGACCCCGTAAAGGTAAAAAAAAAAACAGTTATTTTCCAAAGTAGCAGGAAAATTTGGATAAAAACAGTTTTTTCCTGTTTTTTTTCGGCACTTAATTTCCCAGTTTTTTTTAAAAAAAAAAACACTACTCTAAACACACATTGGATATTGTTGTTGTTTATTGAGATTGCTGTTAGATGTAAGAATTATAATTAGAAAATAATACTGTGACATTGTATAAACTTTTTTCTAAAAAAAATATGGTAACATATAGAGTTAACGAAGTTAAATTTTACTCAATAAATAATTCATGTTGTTCATTTTATGTGCGTTTGTCTTCATGTACCAAGTACAACTCATCTACATACACGGTCAAAGAAGACGATTTGGCCGTTAAGAAGTGTCGAAGTGATAGCTCCAAAACCGGTCGCATTCATTTCGTCGACAATCATTTTGTCGACAGATCATCTTGTCGACACCACTTTGTCGACAAGTACGTTTCGTCGACAGATCACTTTGTCGACAGGTACGTTTCGTCGA
>JAGDQP010052411.1:0-13788 GCA_022664845.1 Lepisma saccharinum | reverse complement strand
TCTCTTTTAACACCAACTCTCAACTTGAGTACGTTCTCAACTCATTTACTTTTTTTTTTAACTAAAGTATTTACATCTGTCAAATATATGCCTCTATCCATTATTTCTCAACACACCTTCATTCTCATTTGAGGAATGCATCTAGGCAGGAGATCTATGCATCAAAACACTACCGGTAGAAACTGGAAACCTGTTCAGTGGTTCACGCAACCGTTTATGTGCTATTTTTTTATGTTTAACGTCATCTGATCGAAATTGCTCGCCACGAAAGTGCCTTTTCAACTGTGGAAACAAGAGAAAATCTGAAGCGAATAACTGTCGAACTTTTTCCGCTCATACAGTTTGAGCTATTGTGAGACGACTTGTATAAAGAAACTGGTGGTACTGGAGCGTGAACGAGTTGTCGCCTGACGGTAACTTTCTGAACTTCATGTTACCCAATTGTGTCACTACATGAAATATAATATTAATACTTAAATGCTGATGAACTGTAGTCTGCTCAACGTTCCTGGGCAAGATGAACGATGATGGTTGCTATTTCTTTCCACCAGTTGGAAGTTACGTCGTAAGGATGGAACCTACAGTTCCAAGGGAACTCCGAATCGCCAGTGTCCTCACCGAGAATCGAACCCAGGACGCCTTCGTTACAGTGGGACGAGCGAAACCACTCATTCACCGGAAAACCTTAATTTCTGACTTTCTCTCGCGTAAACATTGGGAAACTGAAATTAAATTACTACGTTGAAACCGGAATACATTTTTTTTAGTTTTCTTTGGTTTATTTCTGTGACTAAACTGTGATCTACGTTACATTTCTCTGCCGACCATTCATTCACGATTCTTATCAGAATAGAGTGTTTCTCTGGCTAATGTCAGTCCGTTCCAATCTTCTGTCAGCCTGTTGCTGGCGACATGCATGTCAGTTACATCAGAATTAACATTTTCTAGTTTTCTCTGTCAACATTCATAGTCTCTTGTCAGTCATTTATTGACGACGTATATCAAAATGTAATATTTTCCACGTATTTAGATGAGAGGTGTTATATTTTCTTTAATATTATCCTTTGAGTTTCTCTAATGTAGACTATAAGTGACGCTCAATTCAATAGTCTAGTAACTGAAGTAAAATTTGTTTTAATAGATATTGCGTGAAACGAACCTTGCTCTATTTGAATAGACTGTTGTTAAGTAGTACAATGGTACACAATACACAGTATGTCGGAAAAATAACGGAACTTTTTAAATTTACAGTAAACTACTAATGCCATCTATTGAAACAATGTGTAATCTGAAAGCTGTATATCTCCTCTACAAAACGAGACCATCATCATTAGAATCAATCAACGGATTGTCAAGTTAGAGCGCTTATAGTGACAGTACCTTTTCTCACCTTGTCACAAAAACGCTTCGAGCAATATTAAATTTTGTTTCTAGCTCGGTAAAACTTTTACAGAAACATTTGAATTGATGAGAGAAGTTTATGGTGATGATTGCTTATCCCGTACACGTGTATTCGAGTGGTATAAGCAATTCCAGGACTGTCGTGATACTTTGGAAGACGGCAAAAAAAAAAAAAGCTTTATAGAAAAAGTGCGTGAAATGATCTCCTACGATGCGAATTTGATTGTGAGATGGATAGCGGAGGAATTAAATACGACCAAAGACATGATTCACGAAATTTTGACAAAGGATTTTAACAAACGGAAAGTCTGTGCTCGATTTGTTCCTCACGTCTTAAATGAGGACCAAGGAGTTGCTCGCTGTTTGAGAATTTTTGGCGAAAAAACAAGTTTGTGTGCTTCAACATCCTCCGAATTCGCCTTATTTATCTCTGTGTGACTATTTCCTGTTCCCGAAAGTCAAACTAGTCATGAAAGGAACGTTTTATGACAATGTTACACAAGGCCAAGAAGCCGTGACAAGGGTCATTGAGGCGATTCCATAAAACGCCATAAAAAAAATTATGCTAGCATTGGTTGAAAGTGCCCAGCGGTGCATTGATGCGGAAGAGATGTATGTTTTGTATAAAAAGACATGATTTTGGCAAAATATCTTTTTTTATTATTATTATTATTAAAAAAGTTCCGTTATACTTTGTATGTATTACTATGGTGGGTTGATAATGGTTCTTAGCAGTATAATTTTAGTATATTGTTATTTTACAGGACAAACTAATACAGGAGCAAAGTGATAAGAAAGATGAAGCCAAAGCAGATGCGGTTGTACTACCTCAAACTTCTAATGATATTGAAACTACAAAAACCGACGGAATTCATCTAACATTTGAAACTATAGAAAATATTGAGCCCCGTGATGCAGATGCTGAATTCCTAGGGCAGGAAGAATTACCAAATATCAGACATAGGCTGGTGAACGAGGATGTTACAGCCAATGCAGTATCGATGCAAGTCCAGTCAACAGTTGGCAATGCTCAAGAAAGTGTTAGTGGTAGTAATAACCAAAGTAATATTCTGATAATTATTCTTGTGTGTGCAATATTATTGTTGTTATATAGGAGAATATTTCTTTTATGATGTTACCTGAGGTCAGTTAGTTTTCTCGTAACTATTGAATGTTAAATTGGTCGTGTCGAATGATTTTTTTTTTTTGTTGGAAACGGTCAGTAAATTGAACGTATAAGCAGAATTTAAATCGTGTGTTCCTGTATGTACTTCAGGTATTTCCAGAGTGTTATTGGAAGGGAATTTTAGATAATTCAAACTAAATTGATCAGATATGATTGAAGTATTCATGAATAATTAAGTGAAAAGAGGATTTGTGAGAGAGAAAAAGGCGGCTGTTAGAAGAGCCTATTATATTTAGTGCGCAGTTCGGGTGATAATTGTGTAAAGAATTGTTGTATGAAATTATAGTTGTTGAAAACATGTTTCTCTACTGTAGTAAAAGTGTTCATGTTTGATAAATATTTTATATGAAGTATTAAATAATTCCGTGTTGATATTTAGTTTCGTGTGAGACGTTTCGAGCGGAAACGGATCGCATTTTTCACGTGATTGTACGAAATACTTCGAACGGGTTTATTCGTTTCTTTTCACTTTATGTTTGCTTCAGATAGTGTGAAGTTGCACTTCCCTTCGTTTTTCTTTGCGATGTACTACTGGTCTAAGCTCCTCTGTGATATAGCATTTTTCATTAAATATGTTTTCAATGTGAAAAGTTATCGAGAGTAGAAGTTAATTATTGAAAATGTATCGATATAGTGCTTTAAAGATTTATCGGTATAGTTTGCCTATAAGTTAATGTTTTTGGTATTGGGTTTGCTACATTTAAAGTCACTTTTTCTTTCAAATCTGGAAATTGAGTTTTTATTATTAATAATAATTCCGTAATAATCTTTTCCATCATTGTGATTTTGAGAGTATTGAATTTATGATTGTCGTGAAGGCTTAACAAGCTATTTTTGTTTTCGAAATTTAAAATCAGGAGATAAAACTATTCTATTGGAAAGGGTAACAAATTCTTCTTACCTTCATATATTCGTTTGTTGTATATGCATTGTTGAACATTTGTCGATTAATTGACAAATGAAAAGTCAGAGGAGATAACAGGGAAGTCCACGTTTTTCAAATTCCAGGAAACCTAAAGTTTAATCCAGAAATCCCTGGTTTTTACACAATGGAACGAAACTCAGCGCAAATAGTTCTTGACCAACATGCATCTTTCCCCCATTTCATACCTGTACGAAAAGTCTCTCTCTATCCTGAATCCAATAACGCCACTAATTCGATTTCGTCAGAAAATTACCTTTTTTTTACCCCTTCAAATGATATCGGCCTGAACCAAAAGATGCCTAAAGCCCATAAATACATTTCATTCAATTAAATTGAAAGAACAAATAAGGAAAAGTTAGTTGGTAAGTGAATGAAAAGATCCTTCTTCATCGTACACAATTAAGTGTCACAGTCTCCCAGCTTTTATTTGGTGCTCAGTGTATTACATCATATCTTCCAGCAATCCTTCCTGTCCTCACCACTTTCTAATTCGAATGTTTGTGACTGTGTGTGCCAATACAGAAAATTACGTGAGTCCAAACGTGAGATGTACTTGCTCCGAAGATAGCAGCGCGAATTTGAATGTATATGCAACTGTTATACTTTATGGTCCATTTTATCATTTGTTTCCTTTACCCAGCAGATGAGTTGCGAATTGTTGATTGTAATAACACGAAGAAGTATCTGAAGTATATAGAGCAGATGCATTAGTACTTATTTAGGGCGGTTAAAAGCAGTCTTGACTTGTAGGAAATTTATTATTTTTCTAGCTGAAACCAGCTACTTGAACTTGAAGTTCTTACAAAAGTACTAATGGGCTTTCTTTCCCAGAATGCTCTGCACATTATTAGGAAAAATAGAAATTACGTTGAATACTATGAATACGTGAAAAGAGTAATGTAAAGTATAGTTTTAGCAAAAAGAAATTCTGTCTTCAATTTGCAGAAATAACCTTACTTTCATTTTCATTCCGAGTTTGTGTGTGGTTCTACGGATTTTATTTTTGCATCTTGGCTTTTATCTCGTATGCTGTATGAGAAAGTTCTGAAACATTATACTGAGTACATGGATAACTTTGTGTAAACTGTGTGGGTCATTCAATAAATAAGTTTTCGCGCGTCTTCCTAAACTAGGTAACTTCAGTAACTACTTGAAATCATTTGAAAAAGGTAGCTGTTTTATGCTAATTTTGGTTGTTATCTTTCCGCTATGAACTAGTGCGTTTTAGTGGCAACAATGAAAACTAAAGCGTATCCGGAAAAGTAGGCTCACTATATTCCACTATACAAGGTTCCCTCTGAGTTGCAATAGTAAGGATTTTTTTTTTTTCAAAAAACGAGGAAAGCAGGGAATGTTAAATTTAGGTTTTGTACTTTGTGAGCTTTTTTTAAACTAGGTTCTGCTCGAGCAGGCTTTTTTTTTCTTTATTACTATTATTCAATAACGCTGTGTGAAAAAGATGTCGACTCATGCACGTTTCAAATTTCCATTAATAAATTAGTTTTATACCTCTGAGTAAACTACATGAATTTCTTGACTTCCGTATATTCTTATTGAGTACCGTGTGTGTACTGTTCTGGAAATACGTGGATGGATGCGTCGAAAAGAAACGTATGGTCAAATGATGGAGAATCCTGTCTATATGACAGCAAACGTACGTGTGGAGACACGCTCAGGCAAGCGCAGTTTGCCGTTATTCGTGGCACACGATTTGGTGAAACTTGAATTTCACTGCAAGCTTGTGGAAATGCTTGGGCAAAAGTGTGGTGTCGGTGCAAATGGTGGGACAAACAGACATTTCTGAAGAATTTCGATCCAGTCGTTCCATTGCCTTTTCAAATAACAAAACAGGAGCATAAACGGCAGGATCAGAGCTGACAGGAGGATTTTCAGAACAACAAAAATATCAAACCAGTTCGTCACATTTTCCAGAACCAGAGTTTTATTTATTTTTTTTTAAATCCCCAAAAGTTTGTGCAGCTCTACGAAAATTACTTAGAATTGCAATCGATCACGTTGAAATATATGAAACTATATTTAAGGATATTAGAGTTTTCATTTGTTTGTAATGTGTTTGTCAGTTTTTGCGAAACTTATTTATTAAACGTCTTGCACACATTGATTTATTTGTTATAAGCCTCAAGTGCTCTCATACCAGTGTGAAAATGATTCTGATTGTTTATGTCCATACAATGTTATGTGGTTCTGTATTATAATAATGTATTGTAAACTTTGCATTTACGAGCGATATAATATCTGGTTCTACAATATATCTTTGTTAGTAAATTCAATACTGGCCATACAAAAAGAAAAAGATTTTGGTAATGACTCTTGTCGTAAATCAAGGTACAATATGCTGACAGTCGCCTGCTGTGGTTGAGAAACACGAAGAAAAATATAAATCTGAGTGGCTGACATGACCTTGATTCGAGCTTTTGCCTGAATGCCAATCCATAGGTCACGACCCTCTGCGCTGTGCTGTGAGGATTGGGTACGGTTCTGTGTTCATTACACAGAATTGTTTCCATACTTGTTTCATTTTGTCACTAATTTCGTATTCTTTTTCGACTTGGTTTTGTGGCAATTAGTTAAAAATTTTGAATCGTCTGTGCTGTCGAAAATAAATCTTTCGTTGTTTCAGTGACTTATTCCAGATACTTTCGGAGTGGAATATAGAATAGAAGTGAGGTTCCTATCTCGATGTGTAGTGTGTTATTTCAGTCTGTTTTTATCTTTAGATTATTGTATTTGAACTGTGTGGAGCCATATCACAAACTGCCATAACTGTAAAATTGTATACGCATTAGGGCTTGTTATTTGTGGATTTAATTTTTTCTCTAAAGAGAAAGGAAGCATATTGCTAGTCATTAGAATTAAAGTAGTATTACTTCTCTCCAGTGTGATAAAATAATTTCAAAGAGGTATTTTATTTAAATAAGTAAAATGCAGTTGTAGTAGTCTTATTTTTGACGGAGATTTCTTTCCGAGGACAGCACCTCTATCTTTCTCGTGTGTCGATTTTTTTTTTAATTTAATGACGTGATGTCTTAATTGCATCAAGTGAATTTACTCTACTCTGTGGCATAAGTAAGGGGACTCTCAAAGCTTCTAAAGCAAAATTAACCGTATGAATCGATGCATGAGAGAGAACTAATTGTATGCTTAGAATATAATCTTGACAAAGATACAATGAAATATATGATAAATGAGAACTATAAGATAAATAGAGGAGTCTTAAAAAAAAGCATTGATTTAGAGTTTTGATTTCCTTTAAATTATTACATTGAAATTTGTAGTACTACTCTACCAATCCAAACAGAATAATTTGTTAGACATTGCTATTGTGTTACAACGCTGCGAATTTATGATTTGACATGTGTGTTTGGTTAATCAGTAAATACTGCCAGGGAAATAAATGGTTACTGGAAATTTTGTTGATATATTTAGTGTGAATTTTTGTTTTCAACGGATGTAGATAAGCACTAGCCTTGATTACATGTACTTCTATATATGTTTATATCAAGTCTGCACTGCATTACAAATAAGTAGCGATCTTGGAATATTACCGTGATATTTTCACTCTGCTTCCTAAATGTGCAATTTAATGATTTATTAGTTGGGTTATTATATATTTTTTTTTTATTTATTTAAATTTAGTATGTATAAACATCCTTATATAATTGAACACAGTTGCAGTTTATGTATCTAAATAGTTCATGCACATGGATGCGAGTTTTGCGCCGTTCGTATGTGAATAAGAAAAATGTCGAAACGGTTTAACTATGCGCTTCTTGCGGAGAACAGTGTCCATATTTTAGTTCTAAAATATTATTATTAACTGTAGTAGTATCATGAGTGGTTAGCAGGTTTAGGAAGAAAGCGTAATTAGATTGTAAGAAAACAGAATCCTTTTTCCATCTAGTTCTTTTCGTGGTGCTATAGTTACTGTGATTAAAATCAGTTGTTGCGATTATTTTCATTTATTACAAGTGTATGTTCTTTGTTTTCTTATCTAGTTTTATTATTGTTATTGCTTTCTGTTTAATTGTAAGTAATAAGTAATATTATTTATACTTGTATGCGCTTATTTCAGCTGCAGTCATGCATAGTATTATAGAAAATGTTTTGCATATCGTATTGTTGCATTTCGACCAGTTTTGGCCCTTTTTTTTTTTTTTTTTTTTTTTTCTAAAGAGGGTTCGTGTGAATGGCATGGTAGTATATCCAGTGTGTTTGTGAGGCTATGACAAGCAAAATAATTCTGGTCTTATTGTGAAAATATTGCACTTTAAGTCATCAACTTGATGATGATCAAGCGGCCGTGACTCAGTTAGTAGAGCGGTAGCGTATTTGGAAGGTCCTGGGAACGAACCTGGAGGATAACTATACTGACTGAGATTTTTCATCAGTCACAAGTCAGATGCGGGGATGGTACCTACAAACTAGACCCTGACCGACTACCTTCCAAGATCCTCTCCCCGAAACTATACCGGCCTTAGGCTGAGATACCTAAAAGCCGTAGATAAATTCATTAACTTGTTGCGATTGAGAAATAAGAATATTTGACATGAACTTTGTTCCAGTTGAAAACATAATACCTCTACTCCAGTGAAAGGGAAGCATCATACGAAGCGGCATTCAAAAGTACATAATATTTGATAGCAAAACATAATTTGTGGGTTTCATCAACTTTCCTTAAACGAATCGTTAAGGAATTTTAAGAGCTTTACAATTCATTAAGTTAACTAATGATTTGTTACATTTCTAACGAAGGTTAGTAAAACCCATCAACAATGTATTAAAGGTAATGTTCAAAGAATTAAATTGGTAAACGGAATTTCGTAAGCCAACCTACATGCTCTAATTGTTACGGACGCGGACTTGCATCTGCACACGCAGTTTCGAATTTCCTAGGGCTTGCTTTAACTGTGCAAATGTTTGGATAGTACCTAGACTAATCCTTTTTCTAGAAATGAGCCGAGGAACATTATCCACAAACTTGTGACACGGGCTGAAGTCATAGCTGCGTGTTCAGCTAATATAATAGAACGGAAAGTATGTAAATAATCGAAATTTTTAATTCCACTTAATACAGTAGTGTGTGTATTTATACATGAATACAAACTTAGTTTGCAGTGAGAGAGTAAGTCTTGGAACTTGGAGATAAAAGAATCATTGCGCATACGCGCAACTCCGGCTTGGAAATGGTAATATAAACATGTATGAATCTGTAAAAGATTTTTTTCTTAAAGACGACAAAACAAGGATACGCCAGGTACTAGAACGTTTAGATCAAGGAATCCTATATTTCCGCAACTATCAAAAGACGTACAAAAGAATAAAATTGACGATTGCGTACGCCCGCCCTGATTAAAGAACATACGACCAACCTCAAGATCGTTTAATGAGAATAATCGTTTCTGGGGATGCAGGCAGATAGACATAGGAATAGACGACAGTATGTTTAACTTACTTACTTACTGACGTATCCTATGGCTTACGGAACTCGCACGTTCATCGCTGCAGTAACAAATGGTCTCCATAGGATTCTATGCTGAACAAAATCAAGCCTGTTTTTATCACAAACACCTACTTCTCGAAGATCCCTTCTAATATTATCCTCCTAACGTCGTCTCGGTCTTGTTTGACGTAGCTATTGTAATATCTTCATCGATGAGGTGACAAAATATCAACAAAGTTTAAAAACCAATTTCGAATTTCTGTTGGAAACAGTACTCTCTAAAACGTGTATTTATTACATGTAGAGACCTTTTCAAAATAATCTTAGGTCCTCTGATGATTTGTCATCTGGATTTCCGGAATCAATTGTATCCTGACAGGTTTCCTGTAGTTAACCATGTAAATGCCGTGATGGCAAAGCTGCTACATTCACCACTTCCTGCTTGCTTGTAATAATGTTAAGACCAAATATGATAAAGCCTAAGTTCTCTAAAGCCCGTAAACGCATTTTTTTTTCAATCAAAACAACACATTCTAATATTTGAAATCTCTTGTTTTGAGATACCGTATTTAACTTGTAAAAGAAAAGAAATTGACATCACATAAGCTCAAGCAGTATGAACAATAAACAAAATGACTGCTTGCCTACTGTTGCTTTGTCGTGCCGTATGTCACTCTCTATGGTTGGCTTCTGTTTGAAAGTTTGATTCAGTTATACCTGATGAGACAATTTAGTTGTCATATTCAGTAGGAGTTCTGTTTTACATCACATTTTTTATTCTTCCTCGGTTAAGTAAGTACGAAAATGATAGCTTTAACAAAAGATATGCTTCTCTTTTTCTTAGAAAAATGACGACGGAGGCTTAAAAGCTTTAAGCTATTTTAAGAAATACATTTATCTGTACTTCACACCAGGGGTTTTGCCAGAACTTCGAAACTAAAAGGAGGACTTGGAGGCGTTCTAGATTTTTCCTGTAGTTTAATTTAGCGTCAAGGAGGGTGTTTTCCAAAATTGATGAAGGGGGCTGTTCTGTCAAAATTCCTTTTTCAAACGGACGAGAACATAATCTTGCCAACATAAAAGAATCCATTAATGTTTAGAAAACTCTTTAAAAGTTTTGCCACTAGTTCGTGAGAATTATTTAGTTGGGGAAGACAACATGTTAAATATACTTATGACTTCGTTTGTGGAACAAATAAAATGTTATCTTTTCTTTTCAAAACTAAATATGGTTTTCGGATCTACTCTTCCCAAAGCAAAATATTTTGCCATAGTTGCTTGAAGAAATTAACTTTGCAAAGACCTACTAGTTAAATGTGATGCGTAAGAAAAGTAATATGTTCAAGGCTTTTTTAATAGAACGTCACAAAAAAAAGAAAGAAAAACGATGCATAGCCAAGTTTTCAGAAGTAAAACTGCATAAAAACTAAGATCTTCCTGGCGGTAGTGTCTTAGAGCCTTTCAGACGGCATTTTTTCTCTGAGTGTTGGCGTGGTCAGTGCCCCGCAACTTGTGTCTGTATTTTCCGGCTTACCGTGACTGGTGTTCTGACTGCTTCTTATTCCAGGTAGCTTCCTAGTTGTCCTTGTGCTGCTAAACCAACACCAGAAATTTATGAAAACCATCAAGAATTGAGCTCAAATTAGCTGTCAGTGAAGACGAAGTGTTAGCAATTCGACTACCTTTTAATCCGTTAGAAACTACATACCTCTTAAAGATAATTGGATGCAGTTATGTCACCAAGTGCCATTTTCGTGGTATTTAGTTCAGGCTTTGACGATCACTTCGCAATACAGAAGTATGTTATGCGAATATGATCCAACTTTTGTAATAGGTGAAATATTCTCTACTACATAACAACGTTTTAGAGTTCGTTCCAAGTAACATAAAAGCGTCGAATTAAACCATGCAGTCACTGGATAAATCTACTATTCATGCAGTAAATGCATACCGCTCTTTATCACTTGAGATTTGTTCCTACACATGTCATTTATGATTTGTAACAGCTGAGTACAATATAATAGTTAAAATACTGGGGAAATGTAACAAATGTCTTGAATGTTTATTACGCACAACAATCTATGTTTTTTTGTAGGTTCTGTAAGTTCGGCAGGTATGTGAGCATAGGATCCATGGTTGCATGTTCATACAAAATCAAAATCAGTCACGTTAGGCTCTATCCTCGCACGTAAAGCGAAGTTAACAGAAATTTACGGTTGTCTTTTATTTCTATTATTGTCATTCCTGTGTTTATATTTATTGATAACAGTGCCTCGCTTGAGGAACATATTGTATTACATATGATTAAGTGCATACGTAGGAAGCTAAATGGTATAACACAAGCCTGTTGGTAGCAAATTCAAAATGTCAGTGTTAGCATATTGGTTATAAACCACTAGTTGTTAAAATCTCGCATAAGAAAGAGACTAAAGATTTTTATCATTGAATTTGACACGTAAATAAACTTGATAATATCTAGTATCTCGCATGTTTATATGTGAGAACATTGATTCTTTTATTTTTAGTTGTATGTAATATTATAGTAGTATTTACTGTTGGAGGTTTTCATCAGATACATTTTCATGGTGCTGATCCATTGAAAGCTATCTAGTTTAGCCTGCTTGAAATAACTGAGATCAATCAATCAATGTTTCTCATATATGTAGATGCATCAAAATTACACTTTCGTACTCACGTGTCGCTAACTTCATATTCATGTAGCAACAATAAATACTTATGTACTTTTGAGGCAAGATAATGGTCTGTAGAAACCCATTAAAGTAGATACACCTCCAAATGACACCGATGAGAAACAATGACGTAATTGGAGCAAATTGATCGTATATGGTAACCATCTGGGGATGAGAGATAAATTGGTAGCTTTTTATGTAACGAGTGACAGTAGGAAGGTATGTTCCAGTTGGCGACATGAATTGCATGCTTGTGGCAAGAAGTAACATGCTTTTCAGTGTGCCCATCATAAGAAGGTGGTGGTGCTTCAGGATCGAAGATGGTTGCTGTTAATTGATAAATATGGAGATTATACCAGGCAATCACTGTACAAAAATGTCGGACAAAGCCAAATTGAACCGGAAAAACAAGGTTGCTAATGAGGATTCTTTTCACGCGCTTGTTCCTTTTCAGTATCTCCACTTTCAGCAATAATGGGTATGTAAAAAGAAGAAGGAAAAAAGAGGTAGAAGTATATGCAATAGAACTCGAAAAGGCGATTTTTACTATTTTTGTGAACAACCGCTAATGTGCAGTGCGACCAGATATGGAAAACAAAAAGTGACAATTTTAATTTGGAAAGTTTCTGATTTGCTATGCAGTTGTCTCTTTGTTTTGTGTACCAGTAAAATATCTTATGAAAGGAAGCCATGTTTCATTTAAATCACTCTTGTCTGGATTTAGGAGAGGATCTGTCCATCACCTAGACTCTGCGGATGTATATTAAGCTCCGTGTGAAATATGGCAATACATATATATATGACCAAAAGAAATCTTAAGACCAGACTTGAAAGACCATATTAGAAACGCTAAAACTTGTAACCCCTATCAAGTTTACCCAAACGTTTACTCCACACGAGCCATAACCTAATTTCATCACACATCGACAGAACTGTCAGTGAATTGCCTTATAATTATAAAAAAAAAATCCTCTCCTAAATACAGAAAGGGGCAATTTAAATCAAACATGGTTTCTTTTTTCTAGATACTGGAACACGAAAAGGCTTTCCAAATTGAAAAGTCGCCTTCTAATTTTCATATCTGTCTACACTGCATATGAACAGGTACATTCACATAAAGTTTTAGTACATTAACTTTCTTTTAGGAGGAAATGATGGGGTGGGGGTGAGGTATTTACCTATCATTATTCAAAAGGTTCTTTGTTGTAGAATGAAACGTTTAACATGGTATAGTTTTAAACTCAATTGGAGCCTAGGGTCACATAAGTACAAAAGTGTAGTATCTAATATAAATTTATCTGGACAACATGGCGAATTTGGCTGCATAAAACCCCTTAAAGTTAAAGTATCTGGATGCAGTACAATGGAAATGTATCCAGTCAATTAATTCAAAATTTCAGGAAGAGAAATTATGCACAAATTGATGTTCTGTTATCTTGCCAGACATAATGAACTTTAGTCTTAACGGTATTTTTTATTTCCATGAGACAATGTATTTTCATTTCGAAAGAGATAAACCCATAAAGATATAAAATACATTTTCGTATAGAATATCTTATCATTTTATATGCATCTAAAAAAGCAATAACAGGCTAATGAAGCGAAGTCCATATATCCAATTGTGCAATTGAAGAAAATTAATTATAACGCTTTTGAGCTCAGTTCTGTTCTGAACGCGACCGTGTAAGTGAACTATGAAAATAGCCAAAATTTTATTTGACACTTCAATAGGCTTGTGATACACTATTTTCAACTTGTAAAGTATGTGGTTCCTTCTGGTAACTGAAGTTACTTTGTTTTATTATAATAAAATACAGGCCAGTATATTGCTTATTGTGTTGTTTGTTTTAATAAATGTTCAACCAAGGAATCACATCATACAGTTGTGTTGTGTGATTTCTACTTTACCGTAGTGTATTAATTGTAGTTTTTTTTAAAACGAAAAATTTGTGTGAGCACGAGAAACTCTGTTTTATTAATTACTCTGATGAGTGTTAATTAACGTTTTATATATACAGAGTGACTCATTTTAAGTAACTGTTAATTATGTATGTACAAATTCAATGAGAAAATATGTAAGTGCGGAAGAATTATTGAAATACATTTTACAACATACCAATAGTAG
>JAGDQP010052410.1:2766-13788 GCA_022664845.1 Lepisma saccharinum | reverse complement strand
TACAGCGATGTTGCTATGTCTGTAATCATTAGCGATGAAGTTTTGCTTATTCCCACTTGGGACGTTAAATACTGCTTTTGAAACTTTTAACAAATTATATAACATTGTTTTCATTTGTATAGAATCTAACAAAATAGTAGTGAATAGAAGATTAGCTCATAAATGCACGAAACACTGTAACTGAAACAAAAATTAGTTTTATATAACTTTACTTTGCTTTTATTTCAGTAAGAGTTGAGCTTGAAGTTTATTTATCTTATGTCTTCGTGGCCGTGCGTGCTTCGTCGCGTTAATTTTTCTCCCTTTTCGTTCATAAAGCTGGCGACGCGAGTTTGAATCCCGAAACTCGCTCTGCTTTTCTCACAAATCTCCGTCATCTATGTTCGTATTGCATGGATGTATTGGTTTGATTCCTGTCAAATGCAAAGAAATCTGACAACGATTATCATTCCTTTAATAAGGGTTAACCATTTCAAGGTTTAGTCTAATAATTATATCAAAAGTTTCAATAGTCATACCAAAATGTTTAGAAAAGAACAGATTAATCGAGGTCATATTCGCTAACATCAAACTTGAGATCAGTGACTCTCTATCTGCTTTACTGTAATTTAATCACTTGCATGAATTCTTAAAATGCAGAAGGCTATCCAAATGAAAAGGGTTTTCCAACTTTATACACCAACTTAGAAACGGCTGGATAAATCGATATCGCTGAACCCAAATTTGAAGTCAGTTTCTCTGTATCTGTTTTCGTTTAGGTGCTAGCCTCCATTACAGATGGAGGAATCAAAATTAAGATGTCTAATATTTTAAGGTACTTTAAATGTTTCACTCTAAACGATAGCTTTGCAATTTCTTATCAATAAAATAAATTGTATTGCCCCCAGGGTATCTCTACTAAATCCGCCCATGTGCACAAGGTGTTTGTCCACCACAAAGCGCACATGGCATTAGCAGGGATCGATCCAACGCAGTGTTTCTCAACCTTTTTCATGCCGCGATCCCCTTGTAAGGTGCCTTCTACCCGGCGACCCCCAGAAGTAATTTTCTTGTTTGTAATAAGCAAATTTATTTAACGTTGTAATAAATAGCCTCCTGAAGGCTTCAACACACACATATATATATATATATATATATATATATATATATATATATATATAGTATGTTACACATTATGGACGTAGTTTTCTGTCCTCAATCCAGCTTCATAAAACAGGATTATATCAGAGTAATGAAATTATTTGAACAAAGGTGCCGTTTTCTAGATCTGATCCTGAACCACGGAAAGCTAGTTCTTGTCTTCCTAATGTTATGCAAGTATCTAGTAAAATCTTAACAATTTCTCTGTTGTGCATTTTCCCTTTCTCCTCTTCGATTAATCTTTTTCTGTGGTAAAGATGAATGTCAATATGACGCCCTTTTAACAAAAAATTGCAGTAACTATACAGTGTTGATTTGTGTGCTGTAGAAGAGATTGCATTTGTAATCTCCCCAACTTTTTGGTGTTTTCTTTTTTTTAGAACTTTTCATTTTCCCCCAGTTTTTGACACCAAATTTTGACCACAATTCTTCATTTATTTCTGTGCCTACCCCACTCGGAAAAAGAAAACACATAAAACAAAAAGCTGAGTCTTTAACTGGACTGTATTCTAAATACCCAAATTCCTTGAAGCATAATGGATTGAATCTGTCTTTCCCATTACTTGGAAAACGCGCTAAGTGTTTGGTGTGGTCCTAGTCGTATTAGATAATTCTTCTGATTGTTCGAAAGCCAGTGGCGCCCATTCATTTCGAAAGAGGTCATGCAAGCCTTACCTCAGCAGGACCCACCCCCTTTAGGTTGACCCACCCCAAGAAAAGACAGTGTATTTTCAAATGCTGCATTTCATAGGTATTCTTTAATTTTAGAAAGGAAACGTATTTATTTTTAAGGGTCACCAAATATATTCACAGCAGAAACAAAAAACAACAACAAAAAAACTAAAATAGCTAGAGGTACACTGATTGGTATATTCGCCGCGTCTAAGCGTACATCATAGTTCGTAACACTAACATTTTTGTTAGTAAAAGGAAAATTAAAATGTGAGTGGACACCAGACTGAATTGGCGCTGTATGACACACCACGTAGACCAGTTAGATATGTAGCAAATGTGCATTTTTGGAGTACTCAACATTTGCAGCATTTCACATATCAGTGTCACTAAATAATCAGTTTTGTCGTAATCAATATCCTTTAAGGAGCAAACATATCAACCACTCGTTTCATAATCAATGGAGATGTCCCTATTCGCTGGCAATTATTGGCAAACCGTCTATTCGGTCCCTCGTATTCCCACTGTAGATATCAAATCAGTTTCAACAGAAAGTGGCCTCTCAATGGATATGTTCGTTATTGGCAAGCGACAGAAAACTTCAGATGATAATTCAGGTTTAGGAAAACAATTTTCAGTTTTACCTTGCAAAATATTTTGGCAACTTTTGGAAAGGCTTGCAACACTGAAAGGTTTATATTTCCCCAAATGTTATATGATGGGACATCATCATGAGAATTAGACGACTCGTCTCTATCCATGTCCAAATCTACAATCGACTTATTTTTTTTCTGTGAAGGTTGGCTAGGTAGATCAACGGTTTTTACTTCCCGTTTTTACCAGTTCGGAAAAATGGTTGACCTACCTATCTTCACAGCGAGAAAAAAAACTTGAATGTAGATTTGGAAGTGGACAGCTAAAAGAGTGTAACTCTCATGTTAATGTATCCTCCTGTCAAGTATTTGAGGAAATCTAAATCTTCCAGCGTTGCAAGTCTGCTCAAAAATTGTCAAAATACGTGGCAAGCTAAAACTTAAAACTGTTTTCCCAAATCTGCATTATGTTCTGAGGATTACTATTGCCAGTAACGAGTGTGTTCACTGAGATTTAATTTTATAATCTGAAATAGATTTGACATATACGATGAAGGGTGAGCGATTAGAGGATTAGTTTGTCATCGCTAGCAAATGGGACATCTTCATTGACTACGAAAATCTAGTTGATATGTTTGTTACTCATAGGATAGTGCTCAAGACAAATCTGAAAGAAGTTATATTCCTTTCAACCTTCATCAATGACCAAATATTTCGTATAAATTGAGGTAAATGAAGCGAAACGAAACTTTCCACATCATTCTAGATCTTAAAAAGGCATTTTTGCGAGAGCAACAAACACGCATTTATTGCCGTTGCAGGTGGCGAAAAAACATATATATTGTACAAATATTTTGTCCTTTGCTATCATTCTTCTTCTTTGTTTGCAATTTAAAAATAAGGAAATTTGATATATATAACACCACCGCTTCTTTTAGAAAACGTTTTGGTTACAATTAAATTATATCGCAGTAAGGGGGCCAGAACTATAATCAGAATCCGGAGTAGGATATAATGGGTTACCGCTGATGCAGAAAGCATCATTTTAATATATTCGATGCTGACACCACTGTGTTGCATACTCTCTACTACGAACATTTATTCTTGTTGAGGTACTTTGGTTCAATCATATACACAAGACAGCTTTCTGCTCATGTTTTGAAGCGCATCAGAGCTTGATGAGTTTTCCTGTCTTGACTTTCAATGTGTTCTTCAGGTTCGGCAATGAATTCTGTCTTATCATGAGTAGCCAAACTTCTAGCCAGCTGCTATGCATTTGATATTTATAAAACGTATCTACGTAATTAATAAGAATACTCGAACATGCGTAAGGCATCTTTAGAAGTCATAGCCGATGAATAAACAAGCTACTAAAAGCAAATAATATTTGTAGAACTGCCTTTATCTTTATTGACAACTGTGATTCTCATAAGTCGATACATATCTAAATGTAATTCTTGCTTCCATTTTCGACTTACGTATATCCTACGATAATGTGTACAACCGAACCTAGCCCCGAGGACATATTTCAAATACGTCCATATACTTCGAACTCTGACAAAATATAATAGAATTACAACCAATCAGGATCTTGAATCTATATAACAGTTGTTTATAGCAACGTATCCTAAAACAAACGACTAACTTATTCTTACACAAGAACAGTATTACCAGAAACTCAACGATCATAACACTTCATAATCCTCATAATATATATGGCAATAGCACCAGCTATTTTCTGTAAGGTTGCTGTTGCTGTTGCATGTAAAAAAAATAAATTAGAACGTGTTTTTTTCTGTCTAATCTTTGGCTGTGTGATTGATCCAGGAATTGAATCAATCTTGTAAGAATAGTACTCTTTTTGATATCCAATTGGAAACATTTTCTACGTGGCTTTGATTTTCGTTGGGTTTAAGTGTTCTACTGGATACTAAGTTGACCATTATGTTGCAGTTTTCTCTGTTGAACTCTCAATGTCCTCTTCGGAAGCGGTCTAATGAGGGGTAAAGATTTTTACAGTGTTTTATACGCTTGGCGTTCTCAATTCTAAGCTGTTGCTCTTCAATATTTTTAGCGCCTTAGCCTCTTTTGTTTTCGTGCTTATACCTCAAGCTACAGCTGTGTACGCAGCATTTTTAATTTCTTGTATGAGGCTCCTCCACTCCTATATTTTGCAATTCGAACTTGGCAGACTTACTAAAGTTCTAATTCGCTAAATTTAATAGTGAGGTCAACGAAACCATTTTCATATCGTGTTAAGCATTTTCCCCTCGTAAGGTTTGAAAACAAGATCATATCTAGCGCATACGGATTTGCGAGATGCTCGGTGATGATGGTCATCTTGACCGCCGTAGACTTCGCTGTCTTCTCGCTGCTATTCTTCTTTTGCATCTATCTTACTTCTTCCTCTTTACCGTGATCAACCAACCGCAAAGCCCTAATGTGACTTTTCGCGAGAGAAAAACAAATATTTAAGGAACTGTTTTAACCGAAATCTCAATATGTCAAAAAATATCTTTCTTAACAAAATTATCTTTGCAAAAATACAAAATAAGTATAAATCAGTCGTATGAAATAATATTTTTTACACAACAGACATGGATAAGGTAATGCTTTAAAAGTTTAATTGTATCACTGAAATTGATAAAAACGACACTTCCTCAGTGCATTATGTTCCGATCATTGGTTAGTAAAAGAGCTACGTTATCTACTTTTAACTCACAAATAAATGCTTCATTTTAGATAATATAGCTAACTGAAAGCGCACTTAACATTCTTCTGATTATATGAAGCATTAACTTCAAAGAAAATGTATCGAACTTTTAGTGTTGGCGTACATTCTAATACATATTTCACGTGCCTCAATCGCAATCAAACTGATTTCAAAATTGGCGTCGATAGATGAACACTGGCGCCACCCAGTTAATATTCACCAGTCAGAGAACAGTACACCGTCAATGACGTTTATTTTCTAAACCACATCTTCTTTTATAGCTTGTAAGCTTTCGGCCATTTTGCTTACAGAAATAATTATACAATTCACAAGACACATTTCACATATCAGTGGCACTAAAGCATACGATTTTCCATAAGCACTGAACTATATGAAGCAAATATATCTATCACTTTTTCGTAATCAATGGAGATGTCCCCGTCCCATTCACTAGCAATTGCAATCAAGCCCTCTAGTCGGTCACCACCCATTGTAGATCTCAAATCAGTTTTGACTAGTTTTAATTTAGAAAATGACCTCTCAGTGGTAACACTCGTTACGAGCAACGAGACAGCAATCTTAAGAGAGAATAAAGATTTGGAAAAACAGTTTTCAGTTTAGAGTTGCAAAATTTTTGAAAATTTCTATAAGACTGCCAACATTGGAAGGTTTAGATATTCCCAGATCCTCGTTATAATCCGACACACCATCATCAGAAGAATTCGGGTCTTTCTCGCTATCTATGTCCGAATCTACAATCCATTTATTTTCGCTGTGAAGATGCGTAGGTAGGTCAACCGTTTTCCCAAGCTCTTCGCAACAAGAAGGAAAGGCAATGTATTCCTTTCTGGCTTCGTCAACGTTCATTTATTTCCCAAAAATTGAACTAAACGAAGTGAATGCATCTTCAGGTAAACCTTTCTTGCGGACCTCGGAAAGACGTTTCAGTGAGAGTAAACATAAATCTCTCAGAAGCATTAAAGTAGTACCATTATCTTCTCCTACAAAGCGCTCCTTCATTTGTGTAATGACCATATCAATGCTGGCGTAGAAAGTTTCCACCTTGAATGAATCTTTGGAGTCCATAATTGGCTCGTCATCAGCTATTTCGCCACGCATCTTATGTTTTCTCAAGCGAGTGTGACACAGAGGCTGAAATTCAATTTCAGTGCCCTTCATGAAATTCACAACGTCTGAGACGATACTATTTAAGTAATTTCGGAGATCTTGATACTTGTCAGGTTTGTTTCAAGCATAGACATTGCATGCAGATAACAAATGTAAGTCCGGACTTTGTAACATCTTTGTGAAAGGGTCAATGATTTTAAAAATCCTAACAAAAGTTGTCGCAGTTAACACAAATCTTTCCGAAGTAAAATACCCAATAAACCCTCCTGCCTGGGCGCCAGCTTGCTTATCAGAAGGTCCTTCAGTGTGTCGAATTTTCTCTATGGCTTCCAACAAAGCCTCTCGATGCCCTCGAAATGCTAAACAGTGTCTGCCTAAAAACAGTGTTATATCGATAAGCTGTGCCGGCCGGGTGGTCTGCGGCGGAAGGCTATCGACTCAACGGTGTCGGGTTCGAGTCCTGGCAGGGGCATGGGTGTGGATTTTAACACTTAACAGCTAAGGGCAAATCGTGACGGGCCGAAGTCCAAAGTTACTAAACTGGCCCATATAAAAATAAAGTTTACCAAAGTTTTGTATCGATAAGCTGTTTCACAATAAACCTATTCCTAGCTACTTTCATTGTTTCTATTTCCTTTATAGCTGGAAGAATTGGCAAGGAGGCATCACGAATTTTCCGTGCAAGAGTTGCTTCGATATGAGTGTTCGAAGTCTCGTGACTAATAATGTTCATAGTTCCTTTATTCCATGAATAAAAACCGGTCGAAACAAACAAGCAGCTAGTTGTAAATAATCAATTTGAATGAATACAATAAATTTCAAACCCTTCAAAATTAAACCCAACTACAAAGTTCACTTACCCAAAAATTACAACTGTTTTGCTGCCATCCATCGTGAATCAAGATCAACTCTTGGCTATTGTCAAGTAGCACACAGTTATACTTGTGCTTGAGTAGCCCATTACAAATCTAACGAGCAAACAGAACTATTTCACTGAAGAAAACTTATACTTGTTTAAATGAGTAATTTATACATATACTACCTTTTTCTATCTTTCTGCTATGTAGGCTACTCGATTAGAATATTGAAACATGGCAATTAAAACAGATCTTATAGTGTGTGAATTAACGGATGAGGGAGATGTATGAGCCTTCAATGAGAAAAGGCAATTTTTTTTCCTAGATGTTTCACACACTCAAAATTTTACGATAAAATTTTCTGTAGATACAAAACGACATCTGTCCAGTCAGTGGTGTAAGAGATGATTGGAATAAATTATTTCAAACCTTCAGTAAAATACGGATATAAAGTGTCCAAGATAATTCACTCTCAATTTTTCCTTTTAACTTTTTTGTGTAGATCACATACATATACAATTGGATTGAAATCCGTCCAGTGATTTAAGAGTTGAAAGACGCGACAGACAGAACCTCCATATAAAACGTTCTTTCGAACGTATCGATTCGATTTAGTAAAAAAACATATAAGAATAATAATAACCGCTACTTCTCAGTTTTTGGTTAAGTTACTGTACTAGTTTCTCTAAGATCTCAGAGTCACTAGTGTGAATAAAAATTTACTAGGCAATACCTTATAATGTCTTCAAAGTGATGGTATAGACAGAAAAAATTCGCAGTCCAGATAACATCGGAAAGATTAATATAATTAAAGAAAACAGAATTAACGGTCTTTTGGGAAGAATTTATGGTCTTTCAAATTGTTAAATAACACAAATTTCGCCAAATGTTAACAATATTTTTTAAGCATATTATGACGGTTCTTGGTAACTGAAGAATTCCTTCCTCCCGGAGTACCAATCCGTACAATAATTTACCGGGCAGTAATTAAACGTGTACGTCCCACTTCTCTTGAAAAGAGCGCCGCGGGATGATATAGCTTCCGTGATAACGAGCGAGGACAAAGGCAACCCTACTGCTCACCCTTGGGGTCTTGTATAATACTTCCAAACCAGTAAGCCAGTGAATTCCGGAGACAAAGGTTGGTGGAACGGTAATACCGATAATAGGTCCGCTGAGCCCCGAAATACTGTAAAAACGCAGAAAAATCAACAAATAGATGAATGTGTGCAAATGGCGGGAAACGGTCGCGAAGTGCGTGATGAACGTTGAAACACTTGAAAGTGGGTGAAAAACACTGTATTTAGGCAGAAAACCACGTTTTTAGCATTTGGAGCCCCGACTCCAAAATCCATAAATCTGCGGACCACTTCTACTGACTCCGACCAAAATATTGAAAAGTATCACTTTTTGTGTGATTTCACGAAATAGCTTAATAGAAATGTTTTCTTCAGTATTCCAATAAATACTAACACTTTCTACACTTCTTAGAATACTTTATTACTATTTTCAGAAATCGAACTTTATCCGGTATTTTGGTATGCCGTCGGTACAAAAGGTAAAACATACATAAAAATGCCAATAAGTTGATAGGTTACTACAAAGTAATGAATATATTTAATATTTGACCTGATTACAGGGCACACACGGGATTATTCTTTTGTGTGTGCATTTACTTCTGTAGGCACGTGATAATTTTACCAAAAATTGAGTGCGTTTGAATGTGTCAAAACAGGAGTAACATACACAATAATGAACTCTACTAATAACGAAACGATCAAAAATTAATAAAGTTTATCTGAATGCTTTTGACATAAATTATAAGAGATTATCGTTAATGAAAATGTTTATCGGCCGGGTACCCGTAAAGCGTTGAGCCCAACGTTACACAATTTTTACTTAATTCTGCAACTATATTTTCCTTACGCTCTTACGACGTTTACGTACACCTGTGCTCCATGAACATTCGAGTCCGATGAAGTATATTTTATACTTAACATGCACAACAATATTTATTTTTCATTAACAAGTAACAAGGTTGTACTTCACATTAGTTGACGGAATACAATTAAATTTCTCGACATTCGGCTTTAATCTCTGAACGTGCTTTGTTGACGTATACCCGATAGGCACTGATCAAGAATTGTTATATTATATTTCAAGTGTCACTTTAACAGACGTCCTGACAGTTTGAAGAAATTGTAAGCGACTTGTATCACAATCTTTAATAGTATTATCTTTACTTTTACGAGTTAGGTTTTCTCTAATATTACTTCAGTTCAATGTACTTGTAGCGCGCGAGTAATTTTATTGTATCACAGTATTACCTAATTTACGCTATTAGTATCTTTTTTATAATACAGGAGTTTTGAACTGACTACTTAGGTTCCGTACAAAACTTTTTTTTTCTTACAATTCTTGTGTTTGCATTGATTTTTTATTTATTTGCTTTCGAGTCCAATGAATGCTAGCAAGTTACGACTTACTTTATTTCATACTCTAATGATGCATTCGAGTTTGTTATAATGAATAATGTTGTCTAGATTTACTCTACTATTTTGTAATTCAACAACATACCACAAGTAAACCGTACTACTACTACGACTCAAAACTAAATATACCAAAAGAATAATTGGATCCTTTATTTAGTTGAATTGTATTTCTTTAGTTATTGCCCACAGAAAAACTATCTAAACGAAGATAAGGTAGAAACGCGTATCGGATAATCGACGACGACATTAACAATAGCGTGCCGAGCATCAACAATCTGCGTTTAATCACGTGACTTCTTTTTTGTTTCCAAAAGCACTGTTGACGACATGTAACTGATGCAACGATGCTACACATAATCCGATGTCATTTCACTCGACACAAGAAAATATAGCATCCCTTCTTAAGCTTGCAAATAGTCACTGCAAATATGTAATTAGATTTCAACAGGTTGTCTATAATTAAGAGAAACGAAAAGGGTTACCTTCAGTGCGGCGTACGAGTCGTCCAGCAAAACGAGGTATACATTACTTATTCCTTTGCGATAAGTATCCCAGCTTTTCGTCCTGTTTTTGTGTTCCTGTAAATCCTTGGAACTTACTGATCCTTTTGCACTATAAGTTTTGTATATATAAGTAATTACACTTGTACAATGAGAGTTTCTGTCGCTGACACACATTTAATGTTTCCTCTCCGGGGCAGCGCGCAATGTCTTCTGCTGTATCGGACGATGCAATGTTGCCAGCTCTCTCGGGCAGAATTGTCCAGCACCAACACAGACATACGCCGGGCGTTGATTCAAGCGTCTCTTCATGCATGCGAAGATATCAATGCGTGTCGGAATATAAAAATTACTTTAAGAATATCCAACTGCACTAAATGTTATTATAATCATGTGAGGGCGAATTACCTGTCCGTCACAATATACCAAAAATTTCAGGCTAATTTAAACTTTTTTCCCAAGAAATATAACAAATGCAAGCCTAAGACCACTTTCACGAAAATGTTATTTCCGTCGCGTGATTTAAAATGGCCACAAGAGTCATTCCGTAAATGATCCTAGACGAATCAATCATTTTATGCATTATCTCCCAACTTTCGGCCAGTGACATTCTGAAAGCCATGCCGTCGTGTCCTACATAATGCCATCGGCAATAATGTTGGTCAACATTATATTTCAAAACGTAAGGCTTTTCTTCCTTCCCCTTTGTTGATCTTTTGTGCAGTTTCGTGGGGGTTTCTGTAGAACAGAAATATTTTTCTTTCTCTCATTTTGCCAAAACGATCAAATATTTTCATACTGAAAGCTTTATAGATGAGATTAGGAAAAAATAAAATAATTTGGGATTCATTATCAGAAGGGTACAAAAACAAAACTTTTAAGAGTAGACAATGGATTGAAATTTGTAATGCAAAAGGAATCCCTAAA
>JAGDQP010052409.1:0-13788 GCA_022664845.1 Lepisma saccharinum | reverse complement strand
CACCATGTATTTTTACTTTTAGAAATACTGGATAGTTTTTTATTTAGGCGTATTAGAAAAATGGGTTGTTTGCATTTGCATAAAAATAATTAGTTTACATTCGACTAATATTCATATCTATTACCAGCTGAAGTTGGACCGGAACGACGTTCCGTCTTAGTTAATATCTAGCCTCGAGAGTTCCGGCATAAATACACGACGGTCCATGCACAATAATCTCAAAAGTGTTTTCGAAATATATTTTGATAAGAAGTTTAATCTCTTAGCAGAATCATAATCTTGTATTCCTGTTGTGATAATTTAAATTAAATATGTAATATATTTGTTTTTTTAATAATCAATACTAGCGACCATTTTTAAGTATTTAATTTGTTATTGGTTATGCGTGCTATAGCCATTTTTTTTTATTATGCTCGTAAATCACATCCTTCTTGTAAAAAGGTACATTGGATATCCTTTTTCCTATCGTAAGATTAAGTAAAATGTCCTTTTACAAATTTATAGGTTTATAATTGTACCGTTCCGGCTAAAATATTTTTTCAGCTTGAACATTGTCTATTAGGTTTGACAAGAGGCGGTGGCTCAGTTGGTAGAGCGCTCACCTCTGGTGCTAGGGGTCGTCGGATCGATCCCCTCATGCCATGTGGGCTTTGTGGTGGACAAACACCGTATGAGTGGGTTTTCTCGGTGTGCTCCCGTTTCCTCCCACTTTCTTCATTCCACCACTTCATCCTATCATCATCCATACGGCCTGAGCCATAGTTGCCTAAAGGTCTTAAAATAAATTCAATCCAAGAGAAGCAAGATGCAGATATATCCCCCCCCCCGTAGATTAATTCTATTCCATTAATTGAGATTTAGGCTTTTTAAACTTTCTCAAAGTGTGAGTAATGACATTTTCATTCTGACTGACATTAGGTCATAGTCGCCAGTTGATTTGCAATTTTGTGTCCGACCACTGATATAGTATGTTGTGTTTTGTTACGAAAATGTGTTGTTAACAAGACAAATGATTTGGAACAACACAACAAAGCTAGATAAGAAACATCACTTATCGGTCACCCTGACCGACAACAGAAACTCTTGTGAATTATATAAACCCAGGATCGGACTTGCACAGTAAAACATAGCTGTGTTAATTCAACACAATGCGGTGTCCCAGCGTGACTACCACTTTTTGTGTTAAATCAACACAACACACGGTGTTGATTTTGGTACTGAGAGAATAAAAAAAAAAGCTACGGCTGCAGCGAGACTTGAACATGGGTTGCTCAGTTAGGAGTCGAGCGTCTTACCTACTTTGCTAAATCGTCAAACGGAAAGAGCCCTACATTGAAACAGTATACATAAAAAAAAATGTTGCTGAACCCCAAACACAAACAAAGTTACCCTCACGACTTATGCCATGATTTAATAGCTTTTCCATTGTTCAATTAGGGACTACAATCTCCATTTATTGAGAATATGTTCCATTTCTATGAAAGCAAGCGCAGCATTTGACATGTTGTTACGATAAGAAAGCAGTAATGCTGCTCAAGTGTTTGGCTATCGCCATCTTGCTTGCTTTCGTAGAAATGGAATATTCTCAATGAATGGAAATTCTGGTTCCCAATTTGCAAACAGGAAGTGATTAAACCATGGGATAAGTCGTACAAGTAACTTAGTTTGTTTTGGGCGTTCAGCAACATTAATTTGATCCAACATTACAACACTGTTTAAATCTATAGTGTAATTGTTTAATTCAAATGTTGTTCACTAAATATCGTTTGCATCTAGTGTCTTTTCTATCTTGCGATTTAGCCAAGTCGATAAGACGACTGATTTCTAACTGAACAACCCATCTTCAAATCTCGGTGCGGTCGTAACTTTTTTTTCTTCCAGTACCAAAATTAGCGCCGTGTGTTGTGTTGATTTAACACATAAAAAGTGGTAGTCACGCTGGGACACCGCATTGTGTTGTACGAGCACACTTTTTTTTTTTTTTTTTTTTTGCAGTGTACTGTTACGCATTTTGATTATATAAATTTAAAACAGAACATTTAAAAAAAATATTATGTCCTAAAATTGTTTAAGAAAATATCCTGAATTATAGGAAGCTTTTCTCAACTTTCAGGTAATATTTTCGGTATCGTCTGAGCAAACCAGGGAAACCAGATACTTTGTATCTTTGCCCCGATATATAATGTCACTATCGATAGCTGCAAAATCTTAAACATCAAGTTAAAGCTGTACGAAAATTAGACATGATTTTTATACACATTTTGTGACAGGCGTTGTTTTTATGATATTTACGGGAAAATGGTCAACCACTAGTGTGTGTCCGATGACTGGTGTCTTCACTCTCATGTTACTATTACCACTTTTATTAGTAACTAGAGGAAGGGGGGCAAAGTGGATCAATTAAATTTAACGTCTTGAAACAGCAACTTAAAGTACGTACATTACAGTAAAACTTGGGGAGAAGTTTCTCTGAATATTGGACTTCCAAATGGAAGTAGAAGAATCGAGAACGAATCTTATACACGAATAATATTATTAAAATTCTTAAATAATACAAGTTATTCGCGTGGGGCAAAGCGGGTCACAGCAGTGGGACAAAATGAATCAACATAAACTTACACACCAAGCCGCCGCCGCTGATTGGTAGAGTGTTTGGGGTAGCATTCAGGAGGTCGCGGATTCGATCGCAGCAACCGACCATTCTGACTGAGGTTTTCCAGTGTTTTTCCTCAGGCAAATGCGGGGATGGCACCTTGCACATAGGCCCTAGCCGACACCTTCCCGAATTCTTTTCCCTCCCCTATCCCGGCCTGAGCCTCAGATACCTAAAGAGGCATCTGGAACAAAAGACTGTCTAACCACATGTACGTCATAGCTGCAATTACTTTGAAATATGAGAACAAAGCTAAGGTCACACATTAGTCGTTCATGCTGCGTTCACAACAAAAATTAACAAAATCTAGGGAAAGATTTTGAAAAAAAAAAAAAAAACTACAAAAGTGTTTTTTTTGAGAAACGCGTATTTTATTTTGTTGTCTTTCCCACACAACACCGTACGTACAAGTGTTCAATCTCGATTACATTCTGTTCCTTCACTTTCGACGTCACAAACGTTTCGCTGCCATCTCTTCTTAAAGGGTTGTAAATACCATCCATTATTCGCTTTGTCTCAGATATTCACTTTGCCCCGCCTTCCCCTACTACTAGTACTACGACGACTACTACTACTAGTAGGTCTACATTTCGATGGTATAGGGCCAAATAGGGGTAACTGCAAAATTTAAGTTTCTGAGGTAATGCTCTGAGGATATGTCCCATGGGTTGTATTTTGTTGTGTCAAAGTTCCATTCTAAATCTTTTGATGGTCATTTGAAATTACATTAAGATATAACTCATTTATTAGCATTGCGTTGTGTGAGATTAAAACTCGATTTTCTCAGAAGTGTAAAAACTGCAGTTACGCCTCTTTGGCGTTCAACCATTGTATTGGTTCAATACTTCTCACGTATTGTGCGAATATGATTGTTAAAAGTTGGGTCTCGTGTCCATGGAAACGGTAAAGAAATGAAAATGTTAGTATGGCTGATATCTTGATATTAATACCTTCTATCATCATACTAAAATTGGTTCGAATCCATTAAAACCCTTCTCACGAGATGGACTAATATGGTTTTTAATAATTAAGTCTCCCTACCATAAAACAATACTCAGGAACGTTCAACAAATTTTTCGTGGATTGTTCAAATTTGAATCCAGATAAACAGAAAATAAGTTTTGTGATCAATAATGAACACCAGTAGATTTAAAGAAATATTACCAGCAATTTCAAAGCACTTTTCGAATAGAATAATGTCCTGAAACTGTTTTGACACCCGGTTCAGACTATCAGACAAGACGTACGTCATGTTTAAATAAATAAATAGTTCAGACAAAACGTTGTATCTGGAGAGCAAAAGACTGGAAGTCTTTGAAGTGAACGGTCACTGAAGACTGAGACAAAGATTTGATGAAAATAGGTTTTCATTCCGATATCTGATCAAAGTTGCATGACGGTGTAGACGTTCGTTCAGTTTTCTATTTATTAATTTATTTATTTTTTCTTGCAGCGGTGACGGAAAGTTTGGTTAGGACTGTTAGATTTTGAAATTGGGAAATCGAAATACGATTTTTTGGTAAATCCAAACCGGTTTCTATATTTCGAAAATCGAATTTTCAATAATAATAAAAAAAAAATTGAAACCGATATTTTTTTTTCAATTAAAATTAAAACAGAAACGAGTTGAATCGAAATAATTGAAAAATGAATTTTATTCTAGCCAAAAACGAAAATTGAATTATATTTTAAATGAAAATCAATGATAAGCGAGAAATCGGAAAATATTTATTTAAATCGATAAAATCAGAGATATTATTTTAAGATGTAACATCGAAAATGATTTAAACTTAAAACGAATGGAAAAGAATGAATTTGTAAAAACAGAAACTGATTTCTCGTCATTGAAAATTGGTTTACCATTCCAAATTTTATTACTTCAACATACAACTGTTTATCATCAATTATATGAAACTAGGTATCAATACTTTTTTTTTTATGGACTCTAGATAATATTTAAAATTATATCTAGAAGAAATGAATGAAAGAAATACAATAAAACGAATAGTATAGATGCTAACATCGAAAACGTATTGCCTAAACGATTTGCTTGTTCAGACAAGACAGGGCTTTGAAATACCCTCTGGAATTCTCCGTTGCATTCTGTTACATCGTGTATATTAGCGCGCCAGTGAATAAGAGATGATACAGGGTTTGCTGTTCGTCCGTCCCTCTAGATAAAATAAGATAAATTTTATGGGCGGTAACAGCATCCGTCCCTCTAGATCTCAACAACTACAAGTCCGACAGAGTTGAGCCATACACCGCTGGATTCATCATGATCTGAAACGGTGGGGGAAATTATCAGTTTGGCTCTAAATCTAGCAGATCCTTTTGAATCACTTAGTGTTCTCCATTTGTGTGCCTACTAGATCTCAGTAGCCAGGAGTTCGACAGATAAGCCATACACCGTTGGATTAGTCAGACTCTTGGACACCTGTGGGAAAATCGATGACTTTGAAACTGGCAGTCCTCGGCATTCGCTTAGTAATCTCCATTTGTCCCTACGACTTTGACTCTTTTTTTGGATACGTTATCAGATAATTTGAATTTATACGGGGAAGCTTTGTTTTTTTCTATAATAAAACCATTCCTTAGCTTGTTAATATTTTTTTTTCTTGAGAACTAGAATCCTTTTGTTAATATGATCGTCATGAAACAAGATTCCAGCAATAACTTATCCTGCCACTTCACGCAACAAATCGTAATGTAGCTGTAACCGTTATCTCCTGAGAGTATCCTTCGTTTCAAGGTCCTCCATGTGAAAAGGTGTTCAACGTCTAATCACGTTCTTTACTGCTTAGGATGATCTGCGCACCTTCTGCTCCTCTGTGTGCAGAATAACAATAACAATACTTCTCTGCTGGTTACCCAACATTATGAACAATGAGAAGTGTTTGCAGAAAGGTATTTGACAACAATGCGTCACACAAAGGATTTTCTTCGTAATACTCCAAGGATTGATTTCCAACAAACAGCTTTCTCATTTCCATAAGAAAAAGTAACAGATAGGGGACAGAGGGGGGGGGGGGGCTTGGGGGCACATTTGAACACGTTGTTGGGTAAATTTAATTTTGCTTCCTCACATTCAGAGAATTTGTTCAGAGAGATAAATAATAAATGTATGGGAATATTTAGAGCTTGCCGAAGAAAATGACGTACTTCATTGTCATCTTAAAGCAAGGACAGGAACTGGGAGGCGTCAAAGGTGACCCCTAGGCGGTAGATCTAAACAAGGGTGGGGTAGCTTTGAACTTGGCTGGGGCAGTTTTGAACACATCCTTAATTTTATTCCAAGAACATATTCTTAGTAAATGTTTCTAAATACTAATACGGAAGCAGAAGAAAGTAAACTAAAGTTTTACTAGCCATACAAAGAATATAAACTACGCAGTTGTTAATAAACGTGGAACTTGCTTGGCTATTTCTTTATTGGTGTTATGAGGATTGCATAACCATTAGGACTGCATAAACTTTGAACTCGTAGAAATGTTGTAAAAAAAAAAGCCTTACACATAGCCTAGTTGAAATGCTCGAAACACTCTTAATAATATAAACTGTGTTGCGAAATATGTTTTCTTCTCAACAGGAAGTTTTAGCTATAGGGACATAAGCTGCAACCGTGTTCAAAGCTGCCCCAGTATGTCGAATAATCGAATTACATTTTGTTATAATGGGAGAGGGAGAAGGGTGATCAGCAAACAACAAGGACAATTTAATACGTAAAGGAATGTACCCACATAGCAGAGTACGTCCCTGGGACGTCCCATTTAGATCCCATTACCGTCAGAATGGTCCTGCTCCCATAGCGTTGTCCTAAGGACGTCCGTGGGATAACTCTGTGGGCAATACAAACAGTTCATCCCGTATGGATGTCCCATGGATGTCCCCCGGAAAGCCGTGCGAGATTACCTACCTGGAATTTCTATAAATTAAATCGACCTTACTATTATTATTATTTAATTAATTATAACTATACGAAGGATATGCCTTCGTATAGTTATACGAAGGATTAATTATAACTATACGTCCCATGGATGTAAACGGGACTTAAACAGGACGTCCTACGGACGTCCCGATATCCTGCCAAGAGATCCGTCAGATATCCCTGGGACGTCATTTTGCTATGTGGGTACTTACTTCGTAAGTTAACTTGGAAGAATAATCTAGTTCTCTTCCCTCCAAAAGCTTACAATCTCTGAGATAATTTTTTACTTTGGCACACACAAATTATATCAAGTGCCGTACTTCGCCAGTTAACGCACACAAATGGCGATAAACAAATGACAGCTGTGTGGCATAGTATTGTCAATTTATAACTGTTGTAAAAAAGAAATTTCGTTTTATTAATTAAAAGTTATTACCAATGTTCTAAGGCACCCCCCCCCCGCCAAATGTACCTCCCTCTCCCCTACACATCGCAGCCTGAGTGTCCTGAACTCAGATCCGGTGCAGCTTATCCTGAGTAAGGTATTACGTGTACCTTTATTTAATTAAGGACTTAGAACAAGTGTCTTTGAGACAGGGATTCAGCCAGATTCCCGAAATGAAGGAATGTCACCACCGCAAATTATCGAACACGCACCGACAACTTAAATTTTTTTATGGCTCAAAATAGATAGAAGCCTTGCAAAACTCTTCAAACCCTCTTAAGGCCCAAAGCTTAGCTTTACACCCACCAGGGCCCTGTTTCACGAAAGTACTTGTTAAGTTTTCACTCTTCGTTTTGCATTTTGGAGGACTGTCTGAAGACCGCTAGCCTCCCGAAACGAGCCATTGTTATCATTCAGTCCTTATTCTATTATTTTGTGCAAAAAGTATGATTTATACAAGACAATATCCAATTGTTAATAAACTTTTGATACCCAAAACTAGGCAATAAAAGGCCGTACACATAAAGATTGTGGCGGGATGTTACCGGTCTTCAGACGGCCCTCTAGGAATTGACAAATACTTTCGTGAAACAGGCCCCTGGTGGCAATCCTGATAGAATTTCTCCTTTGAAGACATTCGACAGATTATTCATTTTGTTTTTCTCATGATTATCAATTGTTTGTAGTAACAAAACATAGATCAAACTTAATTGAATTTATATTTAGTTTAAGGTCTTTAGGCATCTCAGGCTCAGGCCGAGATCAAACTCAAGTCTCTCTGGTGCGTGATAGCTTGTTTGTTTGAAAAGAATTTGTCGAAGTCCAACATAAACCGATCTTCCTCCGATAAGAGAAAGTCTGGAAAATTGTCTGCATCATAGTTTGGCGTTCTTTAAACAAATTAACTCAACTCTTACAAGTTCGTCAATTTCTTTCCCAGCATTGGGCTGTCCAGCACTTTTCTTCTTTTTAGTAATGCTCTAAAGTAGGGGTCTCCAACCTACGCCCCGCGTAGAGATGTTGACGACCCCGAAACAAATCCAAATTGATAGTTTCCATATTGTACATTGGATTTAAAAGAAAAATAATTTAAAACACAAGAAATAATTTGGTACTTGAGTATAATACAGACATATACTCATTATTTTGTACTAATTCCATTGCACTTGGTAGAAACCTTTCCTGATGGATAAGCTACTGTCCTTATATATGCGTTTAAGTCCAAGTTCAGCCCCTATCGGCATTGGGTGGGGGTGACAACATATTTTATTCACCCCGCACCAACGGGCCAGCAAATCAGCTAGTCTTATAATAAAGATAAAAACATTTTAGTCTCCATAAATTAGGTTCAAATAAAAAAAACTAAGGAACAATTGTTTCTTGATTAAAGCATGTAATATGGTCGTGGGAAGATATTTAGTTCGCATGTTTACATTTAGTTTCCAGTTCAGGGAGAAGCCACCATAATTATGTTTGCTGCAGAAAGAGAAAGGGACTTATCCTTGAACTAATTTCCAAATAACTTATTTTGAGGATCTTTAACTTTACAAATTCGGTTCACAAAGCAGTCAATTAAGACTCAATTTCTTGTTCGAGTTCTTTAGTGCTGTACACTCCAATTACTGTAACAAATAGCGATTCCTCCTCTGAACAAATAACTCTCGTCTGTTTGTTTGTTTGCAATGTTTCTGGTTAAAGCAATGTAGTTAATGAATCAATGTAGCTCGACCGAGTTTTCACGTATATTTTAAGTTGCAAGTTGTAACGTGGAATATTTAGGTCTCTCGTAAGTAGCGAGTGTTTCATTTTGTTTGTTTTTGTCCTAAGCTTTGGAGAAGAGGAGTGAAGGAGTCGTCTATGCTTTGCTCTCTTGACTCTAAATTCCGATTTTGAAGTTGCGAGCTACTAATCGAAAGGTTCCAGATTCAAATCCTCCTGCATCCAACAACGTAAAAAACGATAGCTCCTTAAAGTGTATTAGTACCAAGACTACAAAGGAAATCCAAAGACTAGCAGGCAAAGTAAATTACTCTACTTTATTAATCGACAACCAATAGGAAGCATGCACACTACGAAGACAATTCAACATTGTGAGACAGATTAGTCACATACACATATTTAAGAATTACCATACACAAATATCAATTAATCCATATAGAGAATCACATGCAGTAATTAACGTGCAGTTAAGATTCCAAAATATAATCAGTTTCACTATCCAAAAACCATTTAACATAATGTGAAACTTCCATTCAGATCGTTACTATAAAACAACCACACAGAATACGACAAGAATATATAGCTTCTTCTAAAAAGAAGTCTTCTATTCAAAAGCGCGGACACCTTAAACCTTCAACTGCAGAGAGTTGGAAATTTTACAAACTAATTAATATATCATTGTGAAGGTATGAACAAATTCCAGCTATATATGTATACCAACAGAAGCAACAATTCTCTATTTGAGCCAACTAAAAAGGTTCTTTTTTTGGTAGGAAATACGATGGGTGGAAGTTGGCACTTTGGCGGCTTTATGTCGGCCCACCCTGGTCGACAGAACGTCAGGTTTTGTGTAATATATCATGTGGACGTTGGCACGGATTTTGGAAATTTCTTTTTTCAGAAAATCTTAAATATCTCATTTATACCTTCAGTTTAGAAGTTTAATTTCTGCATGAGTTATAGATTATGTGTTGCCCTTTTTCGAATGGGATCAAAGATTTCCGGTCTCGCCACACACTTCTTGATAATGTCTCTTATTAGTCCGTGACTCGTCTCTACGTGTAAGTACACGGGGGGAATCATAAGCAGTTGAACGCATAAGGCAATGCAAATGCATTTGGCCTATTTTCCTCATATCAAATGCAACTGTTTAACCTCTTCTAATATTGCTTGAGGAAAACGGAGTACAAGGAAAATTCAATCCTATACGTGATCCAATGCCATTCAAAGTCTAACATGTTTAACTATTCCCTCTCAACACATACAAATTTAGTATTGCAAACTGTTAAACACATGATTGAGATGGAAGCCAGACTCATGCCAAGCAGTTGTAAGAAGTCTCTGGCGTTTAATTGTTCCATTCAATAACATTTTGAAACACGCATTTGGCATTGACCAATAACTTCTCGAGTATGTGACTTGCATACTTTTGTCCTACATGTGGAGAGATGTATTGTTAATATATATGACTTCTAATGCATTCCATCTGACCTTAGACAACAATGATTGTTTATGACAAAATATAGACGAACACGAATAAAGGACTCAAACACAGATGGGCCCATTCCGGACAACATTGTGAATTCCGGTGATGACGTAAGTTGTCGACATTTGCGGGAAACTTATTAATCCAAAGATCAATGTATAACTAAGCGAGCCCCTGACAGGCAAATATGAGTAACAGTTGCGCTCCTAGTGTCAGAGGAACGCAACACCAAACAAAATCAATATTCAGTACTTCGCGTGGCATGACAGGTTTGGTTCTAACTTGTAAGTCGAATTCAATAAGCATTTTTAAATTTCCCGGTTATATGATAGGCAAATCTTAAATGTTACCATATATCATGGCCTAGCGAAGTCTAGGCTAATTCCTCTGTCGCGAGAGACTGTGATAACATGACTTGCCCTGATTGGCTGTTGTCGTTACCTAGCTGGCGATTTCCAATGCTAGAATACAGACATATTTCTTTAAACGGATACTCTTTGCTTAACGACAGTATCTGCCAGATCACTTAATCCACAAATAAGCACGTGTGCATATTTCAAATACCAGAGTATATCCTTTATTTGTCTCTCTGATAAGTGCATTCTAAAGTAAAACCATAACATATAGCATTCTCATTTAACCAAATCATTAAAATATGCAACTCATTACATGTTTCCCTTATTACTTAGGCTTAGACAACTTACAAGAAATTGTGCATTGTTTCTATTATCATCTTGTCCACACAGTAACAAGAAATGAATTTTGTAAATCATTGTAGCTTTGGATACTTCATTGAATTGAATTTTTTATGTATGGCATTTAGGGATCCAAAGCTCAGGCCGGGATAGGGGAAGAGAAAGGGGCCAGGGCTTATGTTGAAGGTGCCGTCCGGCATTTGCCTGGTGTTACTGAGGAAAACCCTGGGAAAATCTCAGTCAGGGTGGTCGGGCGCTGGGATCGAACCCACGATTTTCCGAATGCTACGCCAACGGTCTACGACTGAGCTACGGCTGCATGTTTCATATCAATTATATTCCATACAGGGTGTTCCCGAAATAATGGTGCAAACTTCGGGAGGTCATTATTCATATTAAACCAAGATGAAAGTTGCTTTGAAGAATTTCTAAAATCGATTAGTTTTGGAGCTACAGATGCTCAAGTTTCGACAGCATTCGTCAGAAATGACGTCATATCTCTAGAAGTATTAGTGTAAGCGAGATCAGCTTAGCAAACCACACTCGAAGTAGTACGCGATACATCTATTTCGCAACATAAAAATTTTATTGGCATGAATTAAATGGTCTAATAGGGCAAACATAGAAAACTCCTCTAATATTCATACGCCAACCATAAATATAACTTAAATCGATGTATTAGGTACTACTTCGTGTGTGATTTGCTACGTCGACACCGCTTACATCATTAGGTGTACAGATATTACGTCATTTGTGACGAAGCTGCCGAAACTTTGAGCGCATACAGTTCCGAAATTATGCATGATTTTTAATTTCTTCAAAGGAACTTTTTTTCTTGATTTGGGGTAAATAAACACCCCCGGAAGTTTGAACCATTAGCTATTTCGGGGACGTCCTGTGTATCACTTATAGTCACAATCTTCATTTACAAGTCTGACGTTTCATTAGAATCAACAATCAGTTATTAAATTTTAATATTTATTAGAGAACCAAACAGCTATTGTGTCGTTGGCTAAGCGTTGGTCGGTTTCACAAACCTTCAAGTGACTTTAAGAACTTTATATTAAATTCGTTAAATTATTGAAACTCACCCTAATGCTTTTGTTAATATATCCACTCAAAACCGCACAGGCTTTCTTTAGAATAGACATTTTGGGAAAGATATAAGCTTTACAGATCAGTATTGATAGGACCAAAGATGTAGTCGAAATAAACCGACTAGAACTCCTCTATTTACGATTATATTTACATTAAATTTGCTTTCATTTAACTTAAATTTAGAGACCAGGCATGTAGTTATGCCCTAAGCCGTCATAGAACTGAGAAATGACGCTCTTAAGCGAAGACTTCCGTTGAAAGAGATGGGTAACGTAGCGGTCATAACCTTACTCTAAATACCATCTCGAGTTTTACCTAGAGAAACAGATAATACCTTGAAAACCTCAGGATTAGAACCTGTGCGCGTGCACAATTCTATTATGAAATCTACAACTGTAACCACAACACTACGGGGGCTGGGTACATCATAGTTGCTTTTGAGAGTTAAACAACAGTAAATCAAACGCAAAATATCTCAGTTAAAACCATAGAATTCAAAATTAGTCAAGATTAGCATGCTGTCATATGTCGAGAATATTTCCCAGACGCTTGGCACAACGAAAAAATATACATGAAATATTCTTTCTTAACATATTCTCACAGAATAAAAATATTATCCAGGAACATAAAAAACGTGTGTGATGATCTTGTATTTTAAAGCTGTACATTTTAAATGGATTTAGATCTTATAAAAACCTAAAGTATAGTTTCTAAAAATAGGAATAGTCTTGAAATCTGTGCAAGCGAAATATTCTCACATTCCACGTATATTGCAAGTATGGGCCAGGAAATTTCTGGAAATATTTTAAGAAATATTCCTGGTGTACAGTAGGAATTTACCTATTCTGTGTGAGGGGATTTATCGGATACTCTTTACTTTTCAAGACGTTATGCATTATTTGTAAATACAAAAAAAAAAAAAAAAAAAAAATCAACCGTTAGACCATCTTTGAGGAAACCAGGTAACCTATTGCCAGTAGGAAGTTTCATTATCAGAGAGCTTTGAATACGACCTTGAATGAAGACTTTTACTTTCGTGCATCACAGGTGGTTCTAAATAGTTTTGTAACTGTTCTGTGAGTGACAGTCATATTTAACTGTAATATGATGTTCAGCAACGAATGTTTTTCCCTCTCATTTACATAGAAGAATTGCCGAGCCCAGTAGCTGTATTCATTTGTTTCATTGATACACAAGTTTACCTGAATAAGAAACAATAAGGCCTCTGAGACTTAGAATAAATAAAATTAACATCCGAAAGATCAAATAACAATCAAAGGTTGGTTCACCATTTTAACCTGACTTCGAGCTTGATTCCCAATTTCAAACCACAGATAGCAGTACGAGCGTTTTTTTTATATCATTCGCAATATACGGTGCTTCCCACCTTTTTTTCACTTATCGGTGCTATCACGAAGTTGCAATGATGTAACCATCGAGCTTTACGTAATGATACTGGAATGATCGCCTAGTATCGAAAAATATATACCAGAGGCCCAGAGCAAACATTTAACCTCGAACGTCTTCTTCAAGTCTAATCCAGTATGGACCGTTTTCTGTTCTATTCAGTTGTTACTCTTGTTATCGTTGAGAGGTCCGTTTTTATTTCAATCTTTCTTGAGTTATGCACGTACCGGACTGTGTAAATAATATTACATGCTGTAAATATTATTTACTTTTTTTGTTTAAGAATTAAGACATAAATAAAAAACTACAGCAATAAAAAGCGTCAAAAAGTAAAAACTAAAAATGTTGTACGTATTG
>JAGDQP010052408.1:0-13789 GCA_022664845.1 Lepisma saccharinum | reverse complement strand
AAAGTTTATGGAATGTAAGTAAGAAAATGAACAGTAAAGCAGTAAGTCATGCAAATAAACAGGAGATTTAATTATAAAACAGTGGGATGGAAACATTGAAACCGAGCCGACATTGTCTGATACAAGTCTGAAGGTGTGCAAGAGTGCATTACTTTTGCATTGCCCGGAAAGCCCAGTGGAATCTTCCGGCAGCTGTCCGGCAAAAAAACCTGAAGAACTTTTTGTCTGACCGTGTGCAAAGCTCCATTTAAAGCAATGCTCCACTACTTTTCAGATTTTCTTCATGCAAAAAAGTCTTCCGACATGTCGGAGCGTGTGCAAGGAGTGTAATTCGGTTCATTATATTCATTTTGAGTCAGTGGTTTATTTTGTAATTTGTTATCCATGTATGTAGATAAAACCAATAAGCAGTGTTTAAAGTGGATGAAATTTCTTACCGTAACGGTACGATTATTGACAAAAAATTGATATTTCATTATTGTATACGCCTTTATCCCAGATTGTTTAATAAGTTATTACCATTGATGCACTTCTACAGAGAAAGTGCTCTGGCGGTACTACGTCCCAGAAATCTGGTCACTTTTGGGTATGGACGACGTGGAGACTCGGTCCGAAAGTTGTCCTGGTGACCAGACTGACTTGGTCTTGGAACTTAATGAAGTAGGTATTTTCGGCATCGTATTTTTCGTGCTCTGGGGGTAACACCATCGATCTTGGTCACCTTTAAAAGTAACACTGTTCAAAAGGAAGGAAATAATTAAGAACTCTGCTTTGCTTTCAGCTTAACCTGGTCGAAATCGGGTGAATAAGTCAGACCGAGTTCGAAGCTCAGACCCGGTGACTCGGTCCAAAACTTGACCCGTTTCTGCACTGCTACTTCGTGCTCTGTCAAAAGTTCCCTCTACATATAAATATATATACAACTTTCAAAATAGTACCCTGGCACCACCAGGGCAGAAAGAAACACGCCACTTGTTGTAGTAGTTCAGTGCTGCCAGCACACTTAAGAAAATAATCAATTATTCAGATTACTTCCCTTACTATTAATATTGTATATTAGAAGTTTTCAAGGTGGTAACTACAAGGTACAAGAAGTTCCCAGTTAGTACTACGAGACTTAATGAATGCGTCGAGCTCGTTGTAAATCTCATTAGAAGCAAAAGAAGATTTTCTAATTTTCAGGAGGAATAAGATATTATTCAACTATAATACGCATATGTTTTTGTTCCTACAGACCTGCTTTCATGGCGACCGTGTAGAAAAGCATAACAACAATGATACTGGGGAAAGTTGCAACAGTAAGGTACGAGGCAAGTTGCAACACCGTCGCCAAAAGAATTTCTTCTTATACGTTATATCTTCACTACTTAAACTTATAATTAAAACACTCAAAATTGCATAAATAGTAAGTTGTTGATGAAATAAAAGATATTGCTGAACTTTAATAGCTCACCACAGCATTAATCCATTTGCAAAGGTGTGCTGCAGCGATTGTGTTTCAAGGTCACGTTTGAGTGTATTCACCTCTCGCTCCTCATGCGTAATTTCTTGAGTAAACAGTCAGCATACGTACGATAAATATTGTTTGAATAGAACTGTACTTTTCACTATTTGTTACTGTTGCAACTTTCCCCATGCAATGTTGCAACATGCCCCGACCCTTCCTGTTTCCTTTGAGTGTCACTCAGTCCCCTAGGGAGTTGAGTCAACCAAAATTAGATATGGAATAAAAGAAGGACAATAGAATATAGAGTGTTTTGTTTCTCCAACCCATATTTTGGCCTTATTCGCGAAAAATGTAAAAGGGTTGCAACTAGCCCCAGTCTCCCCTACTCATCATTTTCATGTTTAGATTTCTTGCTCATACATCCACTGCTTTTAGCCACCCTTGGTCTCTTATATAACCAGGTTTAAACATTTAGCGCACAATACCACATTTTGACTGGAGGGCCAACGATTACTACGAGCACTAGCGGCCGTACCTTAGTTGGGAAAGCGTTGACTTAGAAATCAGGTCCTAGCGTCCGCCTATCCTGACTGAGGGTTTCCCAGTTGTTGTTTTTAGTTACACCAGGCAAATGTCGGGATAGTACCTCCAAAATATGCCTTGGGCGACTATTGCCCAACATCGTCTCCTCTTCGTTATACAGGCCTGAGCCACGGTTGCCTAAAGGCCATAATTGAGAGAGATTGATATCAGCATGACATCAGGTAAATGTTTCACATCCAGTATATTTGTAATACACATTAATATTACATTCACTTAACTGAAGTCATCTCTCACAAATTTCTGCTGTTCTTACGGGTAATGTGTTTACTGCACATAATTTCGCCCGTTGACTGGGAACTTCCCGACCGTACTTCTGTTTGTACATAATTAAACCCAAACATCTTTCATCAGAATCAAATTTGAATAGTTTGTGTAAAAACCTTAACTTCTCTTTCTGCGTAACACACATTGCCAGATAATATTTCATCCATCGATGTCAAGAAAGGCGTTCTGTCGTGCGATAGCGATCACCATTCTAAGGTTACGATTTATTTTTGTGGAAAATATTTTAATACCCAAAGTGAGGATGGAGAACTACAGTTTTTAGTTCTGTGTTCAATGGGATGCGTGACTTCGCTATATTTCATTTCCGATCAAAAGTTACAGTGACACCGTTCCGGTACTATATTTCTTACCACAACGGTGTTCCGGTTCGCTCCGGCTCACTTTAAACACTGCTAATATGTAAATTGAGGTTTTTGACGTTTACGGTATTTTAAAACTAGAAAAAGTAGGTCTCTCATTATATGATAAACGAATCCGTATTATTAATCATAGTAGTTACATGCAAGAACATTTACCATGTAAATTTGAAAAGATATTAAGCTAACTTTACTAATTAAGCTGAAGTATTTCCGACCATGGTTTCCGAAACAGCGCTGAAATGGGTCACCGGGTTAAGTTTGGGGTCGGACCTGATCCGGTGACTCGATTTTGAGCCGGAGAACAACGTTGAGTTGTTTTAAAATATTTCCGTATTATATATTAAATGTATGAAAATATATATTAATTTGAACCACAGGAACAAGACAACCACAGATCGAGTGAAGATAGGGTCACTGGGTCAAAACTGAGTCACCGAGATAATTGGGTCAAGATTCGATTATCGGGTCGCCGAGTCACACAGTAACTCGCCTGGTTATTTGTATGCATGCAAACCAGGTCTCTCAGTCAGTCGGAACATTCGGATCAAGTTTCGGACCGTGTCAATGAGTCGCCATGTCACTTGATATCCGGATCACCAAAAGTGATCTGTTTTCAAATCTGCTCCGAAGTGGTGATAGCTACATTTATCACATGCCAAATTTTGAATAATGATCATACCTCATGAGCAGATGAGTATTAATCCATTCGTTGAGGTGTCTTGTTCAGTATAAAGGTTCTTTGCTTGGGTTGGGTTTCTTTCCTCTGCAAGCACTATTTATATACTTTTAAATTATTTTGAAAATGAGTAGTGAAGTTCATAGTCTAAATGTGTGGGTTCACAGGTTTGTTCTGGTTTCCTGGTACTGATATTTGCAACCTTACATCCTTACGGCATTACAATTTGCTTTAACACTCATTTACACTGCCGGTAGTTTAATATTTATTTGAATATGAATTTATTTTTAATGACTTTAGGCAATTTTGCCTCCGGCGGAATAGGCAATGATGGAATAATTGATTGAATTAGAAAAGTTTAGGGTTTCAACGCAAATTGTGATGTTTCCGAGGGTTGCCACCTGTGTAGGGATCGTTCCGATTTTCGGAATATTGTTCCGCGTTCCGATTCAATGTTCGTCGGGACGCAGATTGTCCCGAGTTTCACTGTTCAGAGTTGAAGCATAAAGTATTATGTTACTTTTTATATATATAGGAATCAAAGTACACATTATTTCTATGAGACGTACAACTATTATCTTAATTTTTCTATTTCGTTCCTTCTTGAGTTGAAACACATGATGGGAATGGAATTTTTTGCGAACTAGTTCCAACTCCGACCCATATCTTCAGTCGTTAAGCACAGGAAATTCAGTGCAAGATGGCACACTATGTTGAGTTTCCGGGAAATATTTCATTCTTGATTATTACTTGCCTCAGTATGTCTGTCAATTATTTATTGCTTTGAAGAAAAAAAAGAACAGATGATGGTTTTCAAAGTTAATTAATAAAAGTTGCAGGCAAGAAACTTGAATAAAACGTCATTTTTATGGTTTACATTATTATTATTATTATTATTATTATTATTATTATTATTATTATTATAATTATTATTATTTTCTGAAATCCTGCCGATCCATCTTTCTAATTGACTTTTAAAATGTGACTAAAATAATCTTGGTGAAACAATTGTTTAATAAGGAAAGTACAATTTCTTTTAGTTAAATCGGTAGTAATTTTTAATCTCAAAACAACTATAAGATGATTCTAAAACAATTTTAAAGCTTAAATGGTAGTTTTCTTTTTCGTGAAAGTACCCAGGACATTGTATGTACTGTTATCATCAGTACAAAGTCTGTCCCGATTTTCTTGAACGGGAAGGTGGCAACCATGAATAGACTAAACTTTTACTGCAGTGCTGGTAACATTTCTTTACTGTAATTATTGAAGACCTGAATTGAAAAGCATCCCAAGTCCACCGGAGTATATTTTTTTTTCAGGAGGAACGAAAGACAGTCCAAGGTCTTCTTCGTATGTTATCCTATTCAACAGAAATTATTTTGTGTTAAAAAGGGGGTTATGTGATGGGATTAAGATGTAATATTTATGCAAGTGGATAGCCCTTGCAACATAGATATCGATGAACAGAAAAAAATGCAAATACGAAGAAAAAAGTGGACTTGGGATGGTTTTCAATTCAGGTATTCAATTTCAATTCATCATTGTTGTGGTGCAAACAAAAAAGTCTATCCTTCGTCATTGTGCTAAAATCACTGCTGACATTTTGTATGGGCTTCTTTTCAAATGAATTACCGGTATACATAATTTTAAACAGCACTGATTGAGGACTGAACCCACATACAACACAGATAAGAACGCTTTCTTAGTTCTTGCTCACTAACGATATTAAAACGTTGTTTCTGCCTTCGACTGAAACAAAGTTTTTCACTGAATAGCTGTCAATCCTTGTTGGTAGCATCAAGTATTTTCCAAAAATTTTCCACAGGTGGCAACACTCACCGGCATTCTAATCACGCAAACACCAATCTCAGAAATATTAAACCTCGCTTATTTGAAAATGATGTTGTGCAACGTACCCCTGACTGACGTTATTAGAAATCAATCATGTCCTTTTTGTTGTTGTTCATTTTCAGTTCTAAACATGGTGGAGCTCAACTCACTTCGTAGAAAATTTCAAGACCAATAATTATACTTCTATGATGACGGCGTACCATTAAGACAACCAACAGCAAATGCTGAAACTCGACAGCTTAATTACTTTCAACTGAAAGCTTTGTCAGCTTTTCTATCAAAGTATTTTGTACTATAAAATGTCGAACAACAGATTTCTCAACTAGAACGAGCTAATTTAACTTCATACCTGAAAAAAAAACTTTTTTTTTTAAATTTTAGTGTCATGTTACGTTATGCTAGGTTCTCTGTATAAGCTGTAAGGCCTATAGTAATATAAAAATTGTAGTGTATAATTAATAATTAATAAAGAAATAACACAGCAACGACAAATAAATATAATGTAATTTATTTGTAGAGCAAGTGAGACTTTACCTACTACATTTAACATTATATTTCATCCAATAGATGGCAACCTACTCTTGTAAATTTACAATCAATTTTACTGACAAAGAAAACACGGCTTCAAATTGTAAATCCAGGTTCTATTGTCAGTAGTATAAGGTTACATAATTGCTCTACATTTTGTCTCTTTTCGAATAAATTTGTTAAAATTACACGACGTCGTGTTTAGCTGCGCAGTTTCAAGCTGTTGATTGCATAAGAAAATGGTAGGCAACGACTTTGGCTTATAGTCCAGTGTAATTAAAGAACTGACCATTAAATCCGAAACTTTTGAATAATAATCTGAAAATTGATACACATATTCTATTCAGAATAATGCCTGGAACGACATACCGAAAGTCCGAAAAGATCACACTTGGGGAAAACCCGCCATCTTTGAGTTATCGATTTTGTCTGAAAGCTAAACTGACATTTCTACCCTCTTTTGTCGAAACAAAACTTATATTTTCTCAAGTTGAATTACGTTTTTAGTGGTTTCATCTTAAATATAACGTGTTAACTAGATCTAAATATATGTAAGCAGGTTGTTTTGACTGCATATTTGCTATCGGATCATGAAAATGGATATGCAAAGTCGAAGAGTAGCTTAAAATTGGTATAATACTCCACATTTTGCCATGAACAACATATCATATGTCCCCAAAAACCCTCCGTGTGGAAAATCCGCCATCTTGGAAAAATCTCGCCATCTTTAATTTTTGCAATTTGAATTAAACGTTTTAAAAAATTGAATTATTGACTTCCTTTAACAGCCAAAATGACATTTTTACCCTGTTTTATTGAAATAGTCAATGTTTAATTGACGTTCAGAATAGGTTGAACTATAAATTACAAGAAGTGTCTATCAACAGTCAAACTGAAAAACAATTGGTGCAGTACCCCTCAATGATAAAAACCACGTCTTTCTTTGTTAGGCACGAATGTTCTGGCGATTGGAATCTCCATATTTACAACGTTCAGGTCATGACTTCGAATTTACACGCTGTGGCCACTTTTATTATGTAAAGTACGCATACATATACTTGCAACAAATGGTGACACTGAAAATATGTTACCTTGTGAGGAATTTAACAAGTTCCTCAAACATGGCTACTTCGCCGTTCGAAGGACCAAAAATATTTTGGACTGGCAGGTTGAAAAACAATTGAATATCTTTTGTGTACGATAAAGATTACAGCCGGATTAACGCAGGGTCGAAGAATGACTGAAACTGTGATAGTACGCTGGGTGTTTACAATACCTGATTCTATACGCATGCATGCTGTCAAACATATTGTGGTGTTTCCTTAGGAACGTCTAATAAGAATTGTATCTACGAGAATTGAAGAAATCCAGAGATAATAATGACTTTCAGAAGATGGATGCTCTTGCACAACCGTTTTGAAACGTCTTCGAACCTTTTGACGTCCCTAGCTACGGGCTTAGTGACTGATGATGTTTGTGTGAGCTGTGATGAGTGATAAGTCCCAGCGATGAGGTCAACGATTCACAAAAATCCATCTCACGCGAAGGAACGCAGTTAGATCAGTTGTAACTGACTAAGACCATAAAGTTCAAAGATAGAGAGATGAAGACGTCAACATAAACCAACGTTTTCGTCAGCTCCTATGCATCGTGAGAGGCAAAGAGGATCAGACTAAACGTTTGAAATAAGAATTATCCGCAGCACCTTTCCACGCTGTTTCTGAGCACAAAAGCAACAAGTCAGCATTAGTTACTGTTTTTGTGGAGTTAACACCTTGCAAAAGTACTCTCCTGTCGGATCCCGTTTACACAAGCAACAGAGATTTTCTTTTACACAGCGCGGTGTGTATGTGTCTGGCTACTTTCAAGCATATATATCTACAAAGCACGAGAGGAGAACTGGTAAAAGACGACGATGGAGGCAGTCATCGATGGTCTCAAACCAAATATTTTAATTAACAAAACATTTCAAATCTTTTGCTGTCACTATACTAAAAGCTCTTCTGGTCCTCTTAGCTGCACATCCTGAAACAGGTAACGTTTGAACGCTGATATGTCGGGGAAATACGCTCCTAAGAATATTCCAGAACAAAATGCGGGCCCGCCTCAGAGATATTGTTTCCAATCTCCTTTTCTATCACGTATCCACAGGACGTGACACAACTTCTGCGCTCTTTAGAAAAGGAAATTCCTTCAATAAATTTAAAATAATATTACTATAAGAAGAAGTGTGTTCAACAAATGAAATGCTACTCACTTACAAACGCTAGAATGCTACTCACCTACCACGGAGCAGTAAGAGATACCTTTATTCTCGCTTTATGCGGCAACAAGAGACACTGTCAATACAAGAGCACTATAGCAAAGTAACACTCGCATTGGGTTTTCCACCACTTTCAGAAGTGGAAAGGCGTGCATTATCCAGCAACGCCATTATAAACCTACAGTCATTAAATCAATAGTCACTAATCTCAATAAACCTATTACAAGCCATAAGAAACCCACAGTTGGAAATATCTTGAACATGATCTCATACAACTGTAAGTTTGGCTGCAAACGAATGCACGAGTGTCGAAGAAGTGGCCTAAACTACTCCATTATATGTGGCTATTGTGCCGCACGTGGCTATGAAACTACCCTAAGTAATGGATGAGTCGTGACATTTTCCCCTTTTATATAACAAATATTCCAATGAAAAACGTTTATCTTTGTACCTGAAGGGAATGTGATACATTAAATCGAAAGTTTTTAAAATGAACGTCAATTTTTGTATGCAATAATTTTCATGATGCGACGACGAACGCTTAAACACATATAGAACTAATTGCCATGTTGAATTTACCTATTAAAGAGGAAACCCTAAAAATGTCATTCAATTTGGCAAAATACAAGCTTTTATTTAGCAAAAGAGGGTAGAAACGTCAATCCAGCTTTTAAATAAAATCGATTACTCAATTTATTCAAGTGCTTCATTGAAAATTATAAAATATAAAGATGGCGGTGTTGTTTCAAAGATGGCTAATTTTTCCTAACTGGGATATTTTGAGACTTTCACTAAGTTGTTTCCGATATTATTCTGAGTATTTGTACCAATTTTCAGCTTGTTATTCAAAAATTCAATTCTATTCTAGCTTGTTATTCTAGGCAATTTTTTGGCCAGGCCTTATGAATAATGAAACAATAGATGGAACGAAGAAAGTGGGAGGAAACGGAAGAACCCTGAGAAGACCCACGCACACGATGTTTGTCCACCACTAATCCTACATGAGCTGGAATTGAACCGACGACACTAAGAACCAGAGATATGTGCTCTACCACTAACGGTAAGCAATCGCTGTTCTCAATTGAAGGTCAACATTAATATGTTGTACAGGATTTGGGGGAACTTTTAGGATGCTGTAACTCAAAGGAAATAGAGCCACAGTGGCTCAATGGTCTGACGTTCGGGGTCGTCGGCTCGATCCCTGGTCGTGCCATGTAAGTTTTGTGGTGGACCCTCCCACTTTCTTCATTCCACCAATCATATTATCAATATCCATCCGTCCTGAACCAGAGTTGACTAAAGGCCTTAAACATTAAATTCAAATGGAATGGTAAACAAAGTTTGGAAACTAAAGTGAATTACAAAATTAGTTGCGGAATCAAACAGTAAAATTTTCGAAAAGGGTGGTTTCACAGGAATACTTCCAGGGGACAAACTTCAAATTTAAATTAAAATAAAAGGTTGATTGGCTTTCTTCGAAAGCAGACACGAAATTTTTGAACAAGTTTAGAGGAAACACTTTTTGATATCTCGTACTGTTAAGCAGTTACAAGAATAAAGTAGTACAAGAACAATTAGCTTACCAATTGGCTCTTTCTGATGCTCTTCAGACAAAGAATAATTAAAGGCAGTTTTTCTCTCTGAGTACACTAATTTGCAAGATCGCCACAACTCATTTCACTGTGGAGCACAGTTATTTATCAAGCATACGTTTTGCTCTTCTTTGAAAATTCGAAATTACAATGTAGGTACTTTCATTCATACCAAAGCCAGGAAGGAGGAGTTTTCAAGGAGCTGAGAAGTTAAAGACGTTTCTGTGAGTTCAAGAACTAGTTTGCGTCTTTTCACATCTTCTCCCTTTCTTTCTCAGACAATCACATACACGTACATAGAGTTCTGCATACGAAAACAGGACCATTGTAAATGATATAACGAACAAATTCTTATGTGGTGTCCATCGCCCCACTAACATGAATGTTGTTTGTTACCTTCAGTCTTTTGTTTACTCTTAACTTTATTCAAATGAACTAAACTGTTCCACCGTTTCTTCTCTTCTGTATCTTCAAAACTTCAAGAAGCATAGACTGGTTTCAACTCCAAGTCGTATCGAAGTTCTAGCAGTGCCGGTCTTGTCGTGTGTATTAATAACCAACATTCCGCTTAGCAATGGACACAATGGAACAAAATATACACCGAAACAACGAAAAGCCAAGCAAAAGTTTGTCCACGAAGTTTTGTCCTAAGACAACAATCTCAGAGAAGCCATCTTTCCTTTCTTGTATTTTCTCTTTGAAACAGTTTCTCAAGTTTCGAGCAAACTGTTGTCCTTGGATAAAGTTATTTGTTTGTTTCGCTTTTCTTGTCGTTTCTTCGTTTTTTGCTTTCTGGTTAGATGAAGGAGTTTGTCTGTATTATCTTTCTCACTTTGCATTAAGTTTTTCAAACAATCCAACAGAATAACTTTGTTTACTCATGAAATATGCGCATTGTTCAGCAAACAGTCAAGAATTAGGGAAGTTTGAGTATCTACATGTATACCTAACAATAATTATATTCTTTGTTAGTTGACGCTATGATAATCCAGTCTACTTCTAATTTTGTAGAAAATAATGAAGTCAAGTTCACGAAAAATATATAAAAACTACAAAATCGAATAGGGTGACTAAACTAATATAAATTCAACAACAATTTTGAAGACTCACAACGTATTAGAATTGGTCCTCGCGGAAATGATAAAAAGATCGAAGTCAAAAGTGCCATTAAAACCACAAGGAAAACGAAAATGTAAATTAATATTTTTGCCTTCAAAAGGAGGAAATACAGCGTGTTACTTCTACCTATGATTATTACTCTTTTAATTGGTCAAGACTGTAGTGAATCTCTTTCTCTCTTTACACCAGGAAAATACCGGGTTGGTACCTTGAAATTAAGCCCTGGCCGACTTCCTTCCACATCATCTTCCTACCCTATCCCGGACCTGACTTAATGTTGCTTAAGTGTTATAAATACCGAAGGGTCGTGGCTCAGTCGTGGATCGTTGGTTTAGCGATCGGAATGTCCTGGGAACGATCCCAGCGGCCACATATTCACACTGAGTTTCTCCTACGATATTTCCTTTAATCTCGCCAGGAAAATGCCGGGATGGTGTCTATAAATTAGGCCCTGGACGACTATGTTCCACCCTTCTCTCCCGCACCCTATCCTGGCCTGTGCTTGAGATCCCTAAAGGGCATAAATATATTCAGTATCATGACTATACGTTCAAACATGCCACAGAAAAGGTCAAAAGACTACCAAATATGAAAATTAAATTCAAAATTTATCACAAATACTTGTATAATAAGAGACAGACAATAAACGGCCGTACTACGTATATGCAAATTCGAGAAAAGAATCTGTGAATTCAATCTACTTACTAAGAACCTTCAAACCTTCTTAATATATGTAGTGGAGAGGTAGTTATAACAGTTTGAATGGAAATTCAGAAGGTACTCTAAATAACTTAAACGGATTTATTGAATTGGTGAATCTATCTATATATACAATACATAGAAATGGATGGATGTGTGTGTGTGTGAATGTATGTTCCAGCATAACTCTGAAACGTCTTGAGTAATATCAAGCAAATTTGGTACACATATCACTTGTAACCTGGTAAGAAATACTGTGGGAGTGAAGCACCCCTAGCACTTCTAGGGGGGAAGGAGTGACATGTAAATTTAGTTAATAGATCAAGATTCTCATACAGGCTGAGCAATCCACACCATAATGTAGTTGGCCGGTTGACTACCTCCAAGTAGACATATTTGTTATGACTACCAATTTCATCAGCAACGGTTATCATAGTTTTTCGATTAGACACATCGCAGGGGTGTGAGAGGGCAAAAAAAACCCTCTGGATCCCGTTCCAACGGGCGGGAAATCAGTAAGTTATATATATATTCTCCTGAAGCATCTCTTTCACCAGTGTTCTTCTGAATAATCTATTTTAAAATTTACTAATTTTTAGCAACTAAATATCGTTTTCAACAATTAATTTAGAACATAAATATATAAATAATATCTCGCTAGTTATTAAATTATCAAGATAAAAAAAAGGAAGAATGAATAGAATAAATATACTTTTTTACATAGACTACATATAATATATGTTCTGTACACATATTTGTTATAAATATAATCTGTGTATCTACAGAAGATATCAGACTAAAGGTATTTCAGATAATTGGGGACACAGCAAGACAACTGCGGATATATATTCAAATAACTGTTATTGGCGAAATAAAACTATATAACAAGGACAGAAATCTGTTGGATTGCAATTTGCTTACGCTACGTTTTACAGAACTGCTTTATTATTTGTACTGCTAACCTACCTCCAACAAAATTTACTATTTAAGTCACCTTTTGATCAGGAGAGAGATTAATGCTGCTCTAATAAACTACGTTTTTGTGAGAAGAAACAGTACCACCTAGTTACTAAAATAAAAAATATTAAAGTTAAGAAAGTTGACGACCTAGTTCTGATAGTTTGGTGAAGAAATAGCTTTAAGGAACCAAATTTCACGTAACTGTTTAGATAGATCCTTCACGTCTGAAGCAAATCGGAAAAGCATTTTCATTCGCAAACTCAAGCGGTCACAGCCACCTCAAAATTGCCACGTTAACAAATGTGACAATCAGTGACCAATCGACCGGCTTTACAGGCAGAGTGGTTACACGAGATCTGAATGAAAATCTCGGCTCTGGAAATTTCAGTTCTCACGTCACACCAATCTTACTCCTAAGCGTTCCATCTCCCTTTCTCTCTCTCTCTCTCTCTCTCTCTCTCTCTCTTTTCTCCACATATCTCCCTTGAAAATATCAATTTGTAATGCGACTGGAAGCGTCTGGTTGCGGTGAGGACCATAGCATTCCTCACGTAATACCACAGACACTCAGTTTGTAATCTGTGTGGACACTAATTTTCGCTGTACGTCATTCATTAAAATCGAAACGTCTGCAACCTTAGCTAGCCTAGAACGCGCGTACTGGCTTCTATTTTCTAAGTTGTAATACACATTTCCGTTAGACAAATGTAGTTTTCACTTTGTTTTGTCACATGCCCGTTTAACAATGTACAGCGTTTATTCACACAATACTGATTTACTAGGTATTTACATATATATTTTTACGGTTTATTTCCTTGAACACACAGTGTTTTTTCTAGGAAAATACCTTATAGTATCGTTGTTTTGTTAAAATTTGTCATGAAGTTATGTAAACCAGCTACTTTGGAGACAAGATAAGTGTAGTAATTTGAACTAACCCTCGGTTATAGATTTTTATATAAAGCTTCGTCTAACGAGCGATCATTCCAGACTATTAAGTATATTCACTTGTTTCTAAAAATTATATAAGTCAACAAGGATTGTTTTTTAATGTTTTGAAGTATTCCATCTGGAGGGAATAACTGGTTCTGAGAGGACGTTATTATAATGTAATGAATATAAATTCATGTGGCAATTCAAAGGATGGAATTGTCTGAAGTGGCATAAATATGTTTTGTTAGTTGTATTAAGTTATTATGAGCAGAAATGCTTTTCATAAAGAAGTCCAATTGTCTGCATCATACCTTGCCTTGAATGGAGATTAAGGAATTTGTTAAGGAGAGTTCAAGTTTACGTTTACCAATAAATGGTTTAATAAAATCTACAATCTTGTATAGGTCAGTCATTTGTGGTTGTCGATTTCATATATATATATATATATATATATATATATATATATATATATAT
>JAGDQP010052407.1:0-13789 GCA_022664845.1 Lepisma saccharinum | reverse complement strand
AATTCAGAGCTCTCGTACAGGAAATTTTAATTTGGCGAAGGTGACGACGCCAGTTTAACTTTCTATCCAAGATGAGACCAAGATATCGTACCTCCTCGACGAACTGGAGTTGTCTGTCTCCAAGAAAGAGATCTGGGTCAACGAAACAATTTCGTTTTCGACAGAAGTGGACACAGACTGTCTTCGTTGGTGAAAAACGAAAGCCAGTCTGGTAGTATGCCATATCTCCAGCTGGCGTAGTATGCCATATCTCCAGGTGGTATCATAGGCCTTCTCTAAATCGAAGAACATAGTAAGAACATGTTCATTCCGGAGGAATGCATTCTGAACAATAGACTCTAACCTGGCAAGATGGTCGACAGTTGATCGATACTTGCGAGACCCACACTGATCATTAGAAAGTAAGTTGTTATGCTCCAAGTACCACATTAAGCGTCGGTTTATCATTCTCTCAAAAAGCTTGCATACGCAGCTAGTGAGAGCAATGGGCCGGTAACTTGTGGGGTTTAGTTTATCTTTGTCAGGTTTCAGAATCGGAATTACAATAACTTCTCGCCAAATAGCAGGGAAGCTATCAGTCCTCCAGATCTGATTATAGAGATTTAGCAAGAAGACCTTTCTGTGGGAGGGAAGGTGTCGCAGCATTTCATAGTGAATATCATCCAGTCCAGGAGATGTGTTTCTAACATCGCGCAAAGCAGTTTCAAGTTCCCACTCGATGAAAGAGACATTATAGTGTTCTAAATTATTAGAGTGAAACCGTAGAGGTATTATCTCTGCCTGTAGTTTAATGTTTACGAAGTTAGCACTATATTGCTGAGAGCTGGATATTGCTGCGAAGGCTGCTCCAAGAAGATTAGCTATCTCTTCTGGGTCTGTCTGCAGGACATTGTTCTGCTTCAGAGCAGTTAGTGGCTCGGAGCGACAATTTCCTTGCAAACGTCTGACCCGTTCCCAAACGTCTCGAATTGGTGTTTGTGAATTAATGGACGATACGTATTCACGAAAGGAGGTACGCCGAGTTTGTTTCATGAGACGTCGAATATGACTGTCGAACTGCATTCGAATTTGCCGCTGTAGGATATCGGTTGAACACCCGTAGAGCGCGACTGCGCCGTCGCCGTGCTACTTCGAGCTCATCGTTTCACCAGGGAACAGAACGCCGACGTGGCGTTCGGCCATACTGAGGGATGGAACATCTGGCAGCTCGCAAAATTTCACGGTTCAAGTACTCAACCGAATCATTCAGGGGCATAGCTCCTTGATCAACTAGTTGGACACGAGTGGCGTATTTAGTCCAGTCAGCACGCTTCAGATGCCAATGCGGTAATTTGCATGGTGCTTTATAAAGGTTTAAAAAGGCTAAAATTACTGGAAAGTGGTCACTACCACATAGATCGTCATGTACACGCCATGCCAGCATGGTTGCAAGAACTGCACAGCAGAGAGACAGATCTACCGCTGAGTATGTGCCACTTGCCAAACTAAAATGCGTGTTAGCACCAGTATTTAATAAAACGAAGTTTGAAGCGTCAATAAACGATTCAATGATTCTACCGCGGACAGCTGTACGAACACTACCCCAAATAACATTATATGAATTAAAATCTCCAACTAAAATTACACGTTGGGGTAACTGCTGCAAAAGATTCTGGAGGTCAAGGAGCGTAAAGTCTTGTTTTGTTGTTATGTACAAATTCAGGAATGTGACATGCTGCTCAAGGTGGACGCGAACAGCAACCGCCTGCAGGGTCGTAGCAATGTGGACAGGTGTTGAATACAGCGTGTCAACAACACCAATTGCAACACCGCCACATGCGCGACCATCATTTGGGAAATCTGTGCGATAGAGTGTAAAGTTTTTTAAGATCACAGATTCAGTTGTTTTAAACTGTGTTTCCTGAAAGCAAACTACAACAGGGGAAAGATCTGATAAGAAGACTTGCAGTTGTTCATAGTGGGAATGAAATCAATAGGAACATACATAGAGCTGTTATTCTGCTACTTTGTTTCTGCTATCCGCTATACTTTATGGCTGCGAAAGTTGGAGTAAAACCCTGGAAAATGAACATAAATTGCAAGTGTTGGAAAATAAGGTTTTATGGATTGAAACGGGATGAGATAACGGGAAAAATGGAGAACCCCAGACTGTACTGATTCACCAGCTATTTTAAGAATAATGAAATAACGACGGGTAAGGTTATGTAGCTTGGATAGGGGAGAAAACGAGGACTATATTCCATCAGGGTTGGGAAGTCAGAGGAAAAGAGGCCGTTGGAAAGACCAACACTTCGTTAGAAGGAGAATTGTGGAATGGAATGTTCAATAGATAGGTATTTGTGGTGAATATTGGTTTGAAGTTACCCAGAATAGAATCGAATGCCAAACATTTCGTAATGCGACAGTGAACATGGGTAAACCATAAAGGAATGAAGTTAGTAATTGTTTTCAGAATTTGAAGAAGGCATGAACGAGGAGGAAAATAAGTAACATATATGTAAAACGAAAACTTTTAGAAAGGAATGTTTCAACAATTTTCTCAGTAAAAGCCTGAAATTACTTCGTATCAAGATTGTCGTTTACTCATTAATAAGAGGAAAAAAAAGTAAAATGTTGTTAAATGTAGTAAAGCTCAATTCTTAATGTAACACTGTCCACAAACTTTGATGCTGTAAGTAATATTGTGAACCAGTAACAACAAAAAAAAAATCATGAAGGACAACCAACACGCTGGATCATCTGAAAGTAGTAAATTAAAACAGTAAATAAAATTGTCACCGAAAGCAATGTTTGCATATTTAAGAGCCTCAGAGTGAAGAGTTTCGGTCATTGATCCGTCCTCGAATGAAGTAGACAGATGTTTGCACATCGAAACTAGCAAAACTTCCGAATATTATTTTTGTCATGTTTGCAAAACATGTTATCATTTGGAATACAGTGTGCATTCTAGTGTACTTAATGCATAGCAACGAAAAAGTGGATTTTATATTTCTAGCAACAACTGTTATGAGAGAGGAATCCAAAACTGATATCCACACAATCAACGAATACAAAAGCCCTGAGAGCTGTATTTATTTTTAGACGTACATAGAGTATAACTTGTTACAGAATAAGCAATTATGACAAGTAACATAGTAACGTTTAGTCTGAGAGTATAATTGTGCACTCAAGAAAAAATAGATGGAAATAATGGTGAAGCAACGTGGTCAGTAACGCATTGCGGTGTAGTGAATGTAATAGTGCTCCAGATGTAATGATAGTTCAGAAGTGTTGAATTTCTGCAGGTCCGAAGTACATTACACAGCGTATTATTATATTACTGCGATCCAGTTTAATCATTATCTACGTATAGCTGTTGAGATTTAATTACTGGACACGGACAGACTGGAGCGAGATTATAAGGTCCCTTTTTTCTACAGCTTCATTATCAAGGGACCTAAAATAAATCTGTTCTACGTGAATGTATCAAGTGCTACTATCAAGACATATACACTGAGAAATATTGTGGTTGTCTACGTCACCAACCACCCAACTTCAGTGTTGCCAACTTATTTTTTTAATTAAATTATATTTTCTTAAATATTGCTTCCGATACGTTAGACGTAGCAGCACGCATTATTCAACACAATAGATACATAGTGTGTGTCCTGACCGAAAACACCAGTGTTGCCAGCCCGTGTCCATAAATGATATCTTAGGAACCACAAGGTGTAGAGAAGTGCTTGAGGTGTTGTTCGAAAGGTATTGGTTAGACTAGCTCAGATCCGCAGGAAACGTCTTGACTGGTCCAGTGATTTAGTGTTGCCAACTCCATTTCGTTAATCGCCAATTTTCTATAAAATACAATTTTTTTTTCAAATTGCTGTCATTAGATTTGACATAGAAGCACCAAACTTGGTATAAATATTAATTGACACAATGTACACATAGTATTTGTGTCCCATCCACAACCACTCTGTTGTCAGTGTTGCGAACCCGTGTTCAGAAAATATATCTTATGAACCACAAGGTTTATAAGCGTGTCTGAGACGTTGTCGAAAAGATCTTGGCATGACTAGCTAGAGCGGTCGGAACCATCATGATCACATGCCGCAGTTGTCAGTGTTGCCAACCACTTCAAAAATTCAATATTAGTTTTTCTTAATTTGCTTCTATATTCCCATACTTATCCGCGCCAACTTAGAATAAACATTAATCGACACAATAGAAGAATACTATATGTTTTCCTGTGCCTAAGCACTGAGTTGTTGGTGTTACCACCCTATTTTTTCAAATAAATACTTTTGTGTCTGAGGTGCTAGCAAGGGACCGGAGACTTCGAGATCGTTGGTTGAATCGCAGCTCTAACTCGTTTGTGTTATGTTATGCTAAAATTGTAATAAAATACCTAACTATACGATTATCTTTTCAATTCGGAACATTTCATCCATTATCCTTACGATTTCTCAAGAATTGTCTAATTTACACGGAGCTTATACACAATCACATTATAATAATCTGTGACTACCTACGAAATAGTAGAAATAGCCACCTTTGGAACGGTTACCTAGGCGACGACTCAACTGTAGCTGGAGGTGCACACTCTTTCACACCATACCAGAGCACGGCGTTCCCTCAAATTAAGCGACTGTGATTCCATATGCTATTCAAATAGACCCAAATAAGGGTTCTAATGTTTAAAATAAGACTCTGAAACATGATTTAAACAACTGCTTTTGTTCGAAACATTTTGCTTCAAACACTGCTTTTACATATTTTGTTTAGTTCACAATGGTTCGTGGTGTCCCCAAATCTTGCTACGTTAATTTAACTCATTTTCGCAATGTCATACAACGATGAAATTTGGCACAGTGACATGAGTCGGATGACAATACAATAAACCGTTGTTACTTTCATACATTTGTATATATTTATACATTTTTAAAGCATATTTTAATATATATATAATATGGACTTCTTTATCCTAAAATAAAGACTAGCCTGTAATGATCTTGTGTTTGATCGGTTGCAGAACACTTTAGAATTTGCGTCACGCTTAAGAAAAAATACCCGAACACCAAAATAACTGAAAAAAAAAATAATAATAAAAACACTTTTTAAAAACATACTTTCCTTAAACAATTTGTACTAAAAAGTAAAATAGGCCAATAATTTTGTTTATGCATGACTAAAAACAGAAGCATGGGGTGCGCCAATTGAAAAATTTATAAAGTGACTCTATATGAAAGTGCGCCCCATGCTTTTCTTTCCACCCATGCGTAAACAAAACTATATTTTACTTTTTTTAGTATGAAAGTATGTCTTTAAAAGTTTTTTTTAAAATTATTTTTTCATATGTTTAAAACACCTGTTCGAAATTAATTTAGTGAAAAGTACCAAATTTTTCATCCACATAATTCCAATACTAACGAATGAAAATGACACCCAGTAAAACATTCGTCTGAGAACTGGTAAAAGGTTGTGTTTTTTCTGCTGGTGTGCTCTGCAGAAATTCTTAGAGTTTGTTTGAAAATTCCTCTTTGGTATCGCAGAGTGAATACATGTCGCGTTTTCACGTTGAAGTCTTTTTCCTTAACGAGTTCAAATCTTGTGCGAATTCCCCAAAACGATAATTATATATTTTTACGTTTCTTTGTTCTAAAACATTAAATCTTTTATAACATGCCAATAATTGAAAAGAGGAGAAGGCTAAGATATTAAAACACTTCTGTAAATGGAACTGATATTTTGTGTTTGTTTAATTAATTACCTCGGATGTTTATTTTCTTTGAAAATATGATAATTAACTCAATTCAGGGAACTGGAATGCTTCCTTTAATGAATAAATCATCATGCAACTAGGTTACATCGTACACTTTTTCGGCTTCGATACGGAATGATTACCTACTTGGGAATTATGTTGTGACCTTCTATACAGTGAAACATGTAGACAACAAATTTGAAATTCAAATTTAAGGGATTTCAAAGAGAGAGATACTTGACACGGGCATAACCGAAGCACCTATATCTTTAACCTGGAGTATTGGCATAACTCGTAGTTCCATAGATCACACTAAGAATAATTTTTATCACTGTGCTTAGGAAGGTGACGCATGAAACCAGGAAAGAGTTATGTTTATGAAAACGGTGTAATGTAAAGATAGGACGCTGTAAGTGGAATTTTAATAGTTCAATACGAGATTTCGAAAAAAATAGAGTAGTGAATAATTGATAAATTAACTCTGATGGCAGAACAATAATAATTAACGTTTGTACAATAACGTCCAGAACTTGATTTGTTTGCTTATTGTTTACAAAGGATACAAGTGTTAAAAGAATTAATTTTGGAGAATTATTTCTACACGATATTTAACCTTCAAAATTTCCAATATTATTAATGTATTTTGTTTTATTTGCACTTCTAAACTTTACTGGCATTTACGACAGAAGCCCGTTTAAAATCTAGAGAGTGATGTACCTTGGCAAGCACAACTTCCGGGTATAGAGAAAACATGAAGCAATACTTTTATTCTGGGAAATATTCCTATACTTGCTTTCTGAAGTAACGAGAAACACGGCAGTTAGGATGGATGAAGTGTCTTAATTTCCTCACATGTTTAGTGCTGATGCGTACAGGAAATACTGATTAGGAAATAGGATTACCATGTGGCAGTAGACCAGTTGGTAGAGCATAGCTGTGTATTCTGAAGGTTTACTGCTCAGCCTGGATGAGAAATTTTCCGTCTCATTTTCTCAGTCACGCTAGGTACCTTCAAACTAGGCCATAGTCGACAACCTTCCAATATCCTCTCCCTCTTTCTATACAGACCTGAGCCTGAGATGCCTAAAGACCAGATATAAACTCAATTTCAAATCTGATGTGTGATTTGGTATGCTGATAAAGACATTATTCGGGATTATATTTCCAATTAAGTTTCGTGTCAGTTAAGTGTATCATGTGTGACATTTGACCATATCAGTAACTACTTAGATTCGTTTAAGAGAGACTTTTTATTCATATAATTCTCTGTATGTATTCAGTTGGTTCACAATGAAACAACAAAAGTAAGGTATTGATTGTATTACAGAGCAACATTTCTTTGTTTCATTAAAACAGACTTCCTCAATTAGAAACCAGAGAGAAAAGAGCAAGAAGTCAAGAGCAGATGTTCTCAAATCGATTAAGATGCTCCTCACCTCCACAACAAGCAGCCAACGAGTGGGCGGATGAATGAGTGGAGAAAATAAGAAACATACTTCAGTTCCCAAGATTAGCAGTCTCCCTCAATCATCCTCAAAGTAGATAGAAGTCAATTCTCTTAGGAGCTGTTTGTTCCTCGTTCGCTTTACTTTAGGGCCAAATTGAGGTCTTGTTCCCTTCAATGACCTTATGAACAGAATCCTAATTGGGTTCTTCTCAAAAACACGCTATACACATTTCTTTACTGATGCACCTTGCATTCAGGATGTTTTGAAGGAAGGAACAACACTTACTTTTCCAAACACACGTTTCAGACAAAACAAAGAAAATGATTAGATTGCCAACCTCTACTCCTGCGACAATTGTATGTAAAACATTCTTTAATTTTCTTTCGGAAACCGCTGAGTATGTTGGAGTTCCTTGTGATATAGAATCAGAAAAGTACTCTTGCATTGACGATATCTTGTAAATACTTTATAGCCTGAAGGAGAATAAAGCTAATTTGTTGCCAGTAGTGTATGAAATTTCCGTTTTCATATACGGTTTGTATTGGTAAATTTGGTAGTCTTGGTTTCTGTTGCTTGAGAGGAAAAAAGATGTTTAAAAAAAATCCACCACGAAGATTTTCTCGTTGACCAAATGGTAATATTTGTTTTCTATTATTACATTTGTTTCCCATGGTTGATAATGGTTTATCTTTTTTATTGTTTTGTACTCTATAGATCATTCTAGATAACAAATCTATTGCATTAAGATAATGAAGTAATTAAACAATAATTCAGTTTTAATTGGCATAGAAACCAATACAAACTGCAAATTCTTCTTTAGTTGACTTCCACAAATTTTCCCTGGTGTTATTTGATTTAATCACATCAAACTGTCTCTTTATAATACGGAAAATACTGATGACAGTTTGTAATGGGTCTTGATAACTTCTTAGTATCCTCGGATTCATCAAACAAAATTCAGGTTTGTTTCTATTGTTGGTAACTATTCTAGTTTTACGTTGATTGTTGCGCAGTTTATATTTTTTTCTGTGTGTTTCAGGCATATTTATAGATTATTAGAATATGCATATTTATAGATTATTAGAGATAATCTTCCTACCTATTGACGTAACAATCTTTGCATGTACAGGATGATGAGAAAACTTCGACGTCTTCCATTTACGAGGAAGAGACAAACAGTAACTTGAATTTATCTCACACTAATGTTTCTTAGTTGTAAGTTACATATATTGTACATCTACTCTTGTAGCAGTCGTTTCTTCCTCTTTTGGCAGATCTCCATGTGAGACGTCATAAGTACAGTGAAAAATGGTGGCTCCACTAGACACGTACACTAGTGAACAACAACGTTCCTAACTAATTTCGTGAGCAGTGAAATCCACTAAAAATGAATATCCAGTATAAAGCTGTGTAGATAGATGAAGCTGTCAATGATTTCCTTCTAGAAACAAAAAGACGGGGAATTTAATATTATTTTAAGTTATCGAAATTCATCAAAACTCGAGAACAATATTTTTCAAGTGCTGCCAGTGGCCTTCTTGTTCGATAAATAGTTAATTTCAGAGCATTACATGAGCAAAAGAACCATTATAAGCACAACAAACGTATTTTAATCTAATTTCAACGCATCTCAAACCATCAGTCCGACCTTGAGATTCTTCACAAGTGGCGTTTTGTTGCTTCGTAAGATTAACATAACTACTAAAATCCAGGAATTATGATGGGAGTATCTTTCTCAGCCAGATTACTCTTCAGACTTTGCGCTAACTAATTTTTACTTATTATGTACCACTTGAAAGAGCATTCAGGGGGAGGTATGTACCACCACCTTTTCGTTATAAAGCGGGAATCGTAAAGAAACATTCAATTCAGCTAGAGGTTAACACTGTAAACAAGTTATATTTCTAAAAAAAATGATCCAAGATGACCCGGGTTTCATTACCATTGCGGCCAAATCATTTTCCCCTGAACTAACAGAATTACTTATTAAAACATTATTGTATGTAAAAGCCCATTTGATCGCATCTTCGCACATTTAAAGTGCACCGTAGTGATAAAAGAATCGCTGTATTTAGGTGTGCAGAAGATAGAATTAAATGAACAGGAAGCGTACATTAACACAGTGTAGGTATTTACCAGTTGCGTAGTGTTGTTCGTTTGTTATCCCATATCAGTTTCTCCCTTATTTCTTGTATATTATGTACACTCAGATGTACAAATTGACCAGTATGCACACTTTAAAGTCAGATACAGCGATACCAAATCAATATTCAAATACACAGTATGCGGCAAAACAAACAATTGAAATGACAGCAGTTTGCTGAAAAAGAGACGAAAAAGGCCTGTATCTTCTGCCGTAATTCGGGAACACTTTTAGGCGAATCATACGATCGAAATACGAATTCTTCAACATGTATATATATCAGGTGCCGTGAGATCCAGGGAGTAGGAAGGGTACGGGGATGCCGTTCCACAGGAAATTAAGCGATCTTCAAAGTGTTGTTGTAGAGGAGCAAGTGAACCCCTCGCAGGATGGGCTGTAGATCCGTCTTGCTGCATCCACTGTCGCTTCTCTGACATGACAAAAACAGGCAAATCCCGCAAGAATGGGTGAATAATAAAGGTCGACGCATTCTGACACCCCAATCCGTATGACCGGAAATAGTGCTCCAGGATAAACACCTTCTCCTCTGTTGTTAGGATCATTATCGCCACGCCAATTTTACTCTGCGCTACTTACAAGACCATAGAAGTCACGAACTGTTCGCACAACGCGCATGCGCGTCAGACATGCGCACATTTCAAAACTGTTTATTTTGCCGCATACTGTAACTTTAAACTTGACGTTGTAATTGCAAGGCATATTTCTTCAATCTTATTAGACGTACACATATTTTAAGCTTTAGCTTCTTCTGGAATGAAAATTCTATTGAAGAACTAAAGTTTTATAAAAAGTAAAGTTGTGTCCAGGCGTTCTTATTTTTCAATTCTTGTTACTTAAAAAGTTTCTTCTTGAAAATCACTTCGTCCTTGGTTCGTATCAAGCAGAATCAGAGCCGTAACCTTCAAACGAGAAGTTCACGGAGGATTTCCTTGTCCAGTTTCATTTCCTGTACCTACTCATATAACACTTAACAGCGAACGTGAACCCTTCAGGAAGTTTACAGAATGCGGAAAGTTCACAACTTGTGATACTTAGGCGAGAAATGCACTTTAGCAATCTGGTTTCATTCCTATAAAAAAAGCAATATAAAAGTTCTTTTGCAATATATGCTTTAATAGCGAAACTCTATACTGCAGTCAGTACGCGCTTATATTAAATTTGAAATTAACTTATATGTGCACCAAAGTTATTTTTTTTTTGTTTTTAGAATCATTTAATTAAAATTTTATAATTGAATTTAAGAACCGCAAAAAATATAGACAGAAGCAGAATATATGTGTCTGTACGAAATAGAAAGGATAGAGAGAAAGAAGAGGAGGAGGAAATGTGTACCAGTAACTGGAATTGGTTGTACGTTCAGGAATTATTTTTAAATATTTACTTAGGTGATAAAAACGATGACTAAGCGTTTCATTACGTTACACCTGCCCCATTCGTATTCTAATAGTTTGTACAGGAAGAATTGAAAGCATTTTCAATGGTTAAAATACACGGAGCATTCAAGTTATTAGGTGTCCTACAAATACTCATCCTATAAAGTTGAAACTGCAGTCACTTTTCAACTGTCACCCTATAGACGTACACATTTTTCACAACGCTGACCACACGATTACATGGCCGTCGCAAATACATTTTGGGGGTCTATTTCGTCCACTGGAAATACGCTGATGCAAGAACAGAACAGCTTGAAACTATGCGACTAGGGAGAGTGTCTTTCAGCGTTGGAAAGAACCAAAATGGCAAGATACGAGATCAGAAGCCTACGGAGCATAAGGAACCACTTCAAAAGTGTTTCAGTAAAACACTGTTGAACAAAAACCACCTAATGTGAGAGCATAGCACTACGTAGAGAACCACAAGCACTCCACAACATTCTCACCCAACTATTCAATGCTTCTCTTAAACTAGGATCTATACGCAAGAATTGAAGACAGCTTTCTCAATATTCATTCCCAAGTATAAAATAGCAGATTTTCATCAGACAATTACATACCTATCACGCTCACTAATACAATTGCAAAAATTTACGAAACTGTATCTCAAAACGGCTTAGCCTCTACCTCGAAGACTTCAACTTTATTATTTAAAAAACAAGCAGGTTTCTGAACCAAAGTTTCCACTCTGGATCAACTAATGCGAATCGTTACAGATTCTCAAATAGCACTGAACAAAAGATGGAGATCTGCAGCTATATTTATGGACCTCTCCTCAGCATTCGATACTGTCTGGCATGATGACCTCATTTATAAATTATACTCAACAAACCTATCAATGTCTATAATAAGATGGACTGCCAAATTTTAGCCAATAGAATCACCAAAATTAAGTCTGGATAAGTATTTTCCGATTACATTACAATAAGAAGAGGAGTTCTACAAGGGGCAGCGTCCAGTTTAAAGTCCAATTTTCTACACCATTTACGTTAATGACACTCCAATAGCACCTCAAAACAATACTCAACTAGGGCTTTTCGCAGACTGCATACTGCATGTTTAAGCCAAAACAGTTTTAAAAGCAATCAAAAAGCCTCCATATTATGGCTAAAAAAACCCTCACAAACTGGTGTAAAACATGGAAATTAGTACTAAATGGAAAGAAGACACAATCTATCATCTTTTAGCCTAAAGGACGAGGCACTAGAAAATACAAGGGTAAGACAATATGCATCAACAACACTCATCAAACCTACCAGTACTGCGAAATACCTTGGAGTGACCCTGGACCAGAGACAACTTTAAAGCTCATTTCTCAGATAGAAGAAGAAAAGGTCTCCAAGTTTTCTCTGCTCTAAAATCAATCCTTCTCCATGATCTACCTGTCCATCTAAAAATTAGACTATATCTTTCGATTTTAAGATCTCCCATGACATATGGTCATGAGCTCTTTAATGCCAACATAAACACTGAATCACTCAACAAATATGAAAGATATTGGTTGAGAGTATCCAGAAAAATGTGGAAAGCGGATAAACATGACTTATACAAAAACATACCTATCATTCCTATAGACATTTATCTACAAGACAGCAAGAAAAAGTACACCAACTCTTCGAATGACAAACAATTTGCCCAACTTCCCTATGCACACTAACCATAGAATATTACGACATGGTATCACAGTTCAAGAATTACTACAAATAGTCTATAAGAACGAATAAGCACAGCACTCTAAATCTACCATCTAATTATCTAACATATCACGGACTCCACGGGCACAATTCAATATACTTTTTATTGGCATGACAAGATAACCTTTATTAAATCCATTCCAATATCCTCACTACCACAGTACTATATAGACTTCCTGACTTGACTGCCTTAAAATAATAAAACTACAAAATGTAATTCTTAATAAATTTTAGAACTACTCATTGTCTGTTTGCTTGGTGCCTGCTGTGTGTTCCTGGTCCAGAATCCGGTTGGTAATTTCCCTGTAATTCATTTAAGTCCCAAATCAAGTTTTCATCCAAGGACGAAAGTAGCCATTAAGACTAGAATATAAGTCTGCTGGCTGTTCAGAAATTTACATTCCTTGCTTGAGTGTTGTCTTGATGAAAACACACTGCACCGTTTGCTGGTAGTTTCAAAACATCGTTATAGGTTGCAACTGGACTGCGGGGCCCTTTGAAATACAATTAGATCGGTGACGCAATGTCTCTCTCAAGACATAGTTACCATCATTACTCAGCATTCGCGGAAAACTGAAATATTTTCTGTGGTGGGGAGTCAGTCCATTGAACTGATTGTCACTTGCTTTGAGGATTGAAGAAAGGGAATCCATGTCTCTCATCCAGTGTAACAGTTGATGGAATGAAAACACCGGTTAAGCCGTCATCATGTGTCAGGATTGCCTGACACATTGCGACGCGTGAAACTGTGTTCATCAAGCGGAATTCGTGGAAACCATCTGAAGTAAACTCCGCATTTCCAGGTTTTCATACAGGATGGTATGCGTGTATCATACGCAGACGTCACCTGTGGAGGCTCTCTCTCTTAGGGGTCAATCGGCAGTTCCCTGTAACCACTTGTTCCACTCGCACAATTATATTGTCCGATTAGCTGGTGTCTGACCCCATTCTTTTAGTTTGTTTTTACACAACCTTAGGTCTTTACCGCATTCACGAACGCACGCTCATGATACCGTCAACACACGGATGGCTTACTTAACTGCCGATGAATTTCTATGGGTGAAACGCAGGCAAGTGAATTCCACGAAAATGGAGATAACGGATATTAACACATTGCTCTTCGAACATGAACATCGCCGCCAGTATTTGAAACGCTTTCGTAGAGAAAAGGGGCCACGAATCTTCTGTAGATCAGACGGTGCTACCTCTTCTTCAGCTCAAACTTAAGGAGTGGCTGCGTCTTGAAAAGCAATTTTCACATTTCTATCTACTTCCATTCTTGAAACAAATTGAGACCTTAGAACTGCCTC
>JAGDQP010052406.1:0-13789 GCA_022664845.1 Lepisma saccharinum | reverse complement strand
CATGTGAAAATTTGGAGAGGATTGTGCAAGATCGTGTTCTAATCTATTTATTCTTAAATGTTCTACACGTATTTTATGATGTTTTATATATATTTCCTCGAACATTTCAGCTTTTTTTATCATAGGTGAGAGTGAAGTGCTTAGTCGCCATATATTTTGCAATTATGATGAAGTATGATGGTATTTAATTGTCAGTTTCCGTGGTGATACGGGTGCGATGAATGAATTATGTTATCACTTACTTTTCAGGGTTATTGTTCATGTGATGGGTAAATGTCCCGTGATAGTTCTTGGGGTCTATATATGGCGAAAATGGCTTGATCTGGGTGGTTGTGTGCCAGCGTTACACAGTCCAACATGATTAGATGGTCAAATGCTGTAATGTGGTAGCCTTATGTCCGTGGCTTAGTGTTGGTCTCATTAATACTTTGTAAGTATTGATCAGCGTATGTGGCTTTAATCACCATGTTGTTCCTACTACGTGTTTCAGTAGATTTAGTCGGCTTTTTGTTCTTGTTACGATATGGTTTAGTTGAGGTGTCCATGTGACTTTGGTATCGAATATCACTCCAAGGTATTTTACTGTTTTAGATGGTTTGATAGGTACGCCACGTACTGTAATATTGAGTTTTCGTGGGTTGCGTTGTGTTCGTGATCTGCTCTTTGGCGGTAGAAATAGAACGGTTTTAAGTTTTCCCACTGTTTATTGTAAGTTTCCAGGTTCTACACCATTTTCTGAAGCTGTATATTGTGTTTTGTAGTAGTCTGTTGATACCTTGTATGGTTGGGCCAAGAGCCAGGAAGACTGTGTCGTCGGCAAACTGGAAAGTATGTACATTATTAGGAATTTCAGGTAAATCGGCTACGTATAGTAGGTATAATAGTTGAGAAAGCGATTAACTTTGTGGAAATCCAGATTTTAGTAAGATTTGATGCGAGAGTGATTCGTTGATGGATATATATAGCCATACGGTTTGTGAGGAAGGTATGAATCTAGTGTATATAGTATTCTGGTAGCAGAAATGAGTGTAGTTTGAGCAATAGACTTGCGTGCCACATTTTATCAAAGGATTTTTCCAAATCGAACGTGAGTAAGCATGAACGTAGTGATTTATTGTATTGGTTAGATATTGGTGTTGTTAGTCTTAGTAGTTGGTCTGAAATACTATAGTTAGGTCTGAATCCAGCTTGGGATATTGGTAGTAAATTATTGTCATCTAGATGTTCATGTAGCCTGTTGACTATTATCTTCTCCAGTACTTTGCTTAATGTGGAGGTGAGTTTCATGGGTCGATACAAGGTGATGTCACTCGTTGGTTTACTAGGTTTTGGAAAAAGCAGAACTTTTGAGGATTTCCATTCTATGGAGAAGTATGCTGTTCTCAGTATGAATGTATATATTGCTACTAAAATTGTGATAAAGGTCAGTGGTGCTTCCTTGATTAGTTTGTATGTTATTGTGTCAAATCCAGGAGCTGTGTTCCGTTTCCTGCCAACCGCCTGATTTATCCCTACCGTTGTTATAGGTCTATTTAGTGGGTTGTTTGGAGGTAACCTATGGTTTATGTTTGGTCTAAGTGTTTCAGAGTTTGGATTGGAGTGCTGTTTGATCAGGTTTCCACGAATTGGCATATAACAGTCGGGCAACGGTGTGAATATATCTTGAAAATGGTTTGAAAATGCATTTGATTTGTCAATATCGGTCTGTGGGCTTTGATTTTCTACTTTTATTGGATATGCAGTTCGTTGTGTTTTGCCTGTTAATCTACGAAAAGTTTTCCAGTATTTGGTTGGGTGTGATGTTTCGACTAGTGAGTTACAGACTTTAATCCATTGCCTAGCTTTATATGCTTTTAGATAGTTATTTGCCATTCTTAGGTATGCACGATTGAGTCGTAGTGCTTCTAAGTTATGAGTACGTGTATATTCACGATGTGCTCTTCTGGATGCAGCTATTAGGTTTAAATATTGAGGTGGTAATTTCGGTTTTTGAGGTGTGATAGTCGTTGTCGGAATATGTTTTTCAGCTGCTGTTTTTAGTGCCTGAGGTATACTGTCTATGGTTTCGTCAAGCAATTCTGGTGTCCTTCGTTCCTCTATGGTTTTTTTATAATCGTCCTAGTTGGCGTCGGTGTATCGATATATTTTACGCGTATTTTGAGTCTGTTGTAAGATGCCTGGAAACTCGAGTTGTAATTTGATTGGTACATGGTCACTTCCTATTGAGTCGAGCACATCCATTGTCGAATATATTATGGGAGTCTGTGAGATGATTGCGGCAACTAGTGTAGTTTGACTATCTGGCCTAGTAGGTTTTGGGAGTATGATAAATTCTCCATGTGTGTTTGTTTCTATATCATCAAGAAATTTGGATTTTGATCGTTTAGAGCGACTATGGAAGTTGATGTCGGCCATTATGATGAAGTGTCTATATTTGTCGGAGATGGATCGTATGAATTCTGTTGGTAGTGGCTTGCCTGGTATAACGTAGATTGTAGCGAATGCTATTGTTCTGTGCTTTAGATAATATAGTGTCACATTATGTTCTGGAAGATTTAGGTTTGTTGGCAGTTCTATTATTCGGTGAGGTATATTTGGCTTAAATGCAACAGCTGTTCCTCTATTTGCTCGTAGGCCGTCCCTGGGAACGTCGTGGCGGTGCATGATGTAATCTTTGATCGTAGGTTTGTCTTTGGGGGTGAGGAAAGTTTCATTTAATGCGAAGGATGTGGCTTTTTCTTCCAGTAGCAAATATTCGAATAGTACTTTGTTCGTTTGAAGTGACTGTATGTTCAGAACGATGAACGTATATAATGCTGTATGAACGTATATATTTAATGGTACGTTGTTACCACAATTATCAATTCATTTCTGTTCATTTTAATAATATAATACTCTTCCGTGTAATAAGGAGATTCTTTACTGTACGGAAACATCTATTTGTTTCTTACAGAAAATGTAAGTTAAAACAGAAAACTAAGTTAAGTTCGCTAGTGTGAAGGCAATTTAGTTTTAGCCACAATTTTTATCATCATAATTTACAAAATGTGAAGATACAACCAATTCATTTGTAGTCATTTTTATAATTTATGGATACACGAATCATTACTATTCCACAAAATGTAACTTCCTATATTATTGATAGAGGTTTCCATAGAGTAAAGAATCTGTTTATCATATGAAATACGTATAAATTATAAAACAATGAACACAAATGAAATGATTATACCCTCACGATCTTGTACAAACATAATTGCAACTGACGTCAAAGGTTACGTGGCCGGAATCTTATTGCACTGACCTTACCTAGCATCACTTGGCAGTGGACTTTCTACAGTAATACACCCCACTCCCAAGGACCTTACTATCGCAATACAGCACAACAATAGCTACTCTAAGGGTTTATTTTCATAAAAGCTTACGTTGCACTTCTGCCCTGAACAAGAGTCCGCTAGATGGCAATCAATTTTTCACGATGTGTACCTAGGTAGGTAAGTAATTTAAAAGATGAGAAGATTCTTTTGTCATTATTTTTGTATGTTTGAATGATGATAAAAATTTATTATAGCTGTATTAAGTATAAATTAATCAAATAAATGTTTAGATGATCTTTTCTATAACAAATATCAGCTATACTATGTATTTACTATACTTTAATATTGTATTAGATAAGCTGAAAATTCAATGATTCATAACTTCATCTAACCTAAGTGTGGTTTGTTCGTGTACTACCGAGGACCCTGAGTAACAAGCCCCCAGGCCAGAATAGTACATCTACGACCACTTTAGGATCGACGGTAGTATCACAGTGTCGGATGGTGCAAGTTAGTGCGAGAAGCAATCATTGCACAGAGACTGATCACTCCATTCATTTTGTAATAGATCAGACTGATCATAATTCACTGACAGCAAGTTCGCTAATTCTCTGTGGAGCCTTTGGCTCTCACCATCATCAACATCATGGCGGATCAACTAAACCAATCATTGCAACATCGTATGCCACCTGTAGTATTAGGACCTCCATCATATTCAACTTTAGGTAGAGCGCAAGATCATACACGACGCTCACAAGAAAATTCATCTCTACGATCACGCTCTCGTTCACGATCACCTGCTTCCAGAATGTACCGAAATGCACTAAATTCACAGCCAAACAAAAATTCTCACAACATGAACGGCACAGAATCAGACAATGAAAGAGCAATAGACACCAATAACAAGGACGACTTTCTAGAACTTTCACCTACGAATTCTTTTTGTTCTCACCGACTTCGACGATAAGTTCAGAAATCCGAAAAGTACTACAACAGTTCACAAGTGTAAAGCACGACAGACAGCTGAACCTACTAAACCTGAACTCATCGTTCCGATCCGCACAACTGAAACTCCAGCAGAGACTTCCAGGCCAGTCACTTCAATCTACCAACCGATTACCATTGATCAAGTTCTTGCTTTCATCACTGTCACTCTTCAAAATATACATCCATTTCAACGTCATCACATCCTTCAACAAATACAATACGCAGCCAGATCAAGCTTAAATGTCAACTTCAGCGCAATCTATTGCGGCCCGTACGTTCATTTTCATGGTGTAAACCAATCTCAACATCTCATCATTTGACCATGATTATTATGGCTTTGACGTTTTTGTTTCTAAACATTCTCTCTCTCATCTCCCATAAACCTCTCTTTACACAACTTCTCGAAGAACAATACATTCATACTTAATGAAACTCATCTCACCTCAAAACACAACTGTAAAATACCGGGATACGCCCTCTTACGTTGTGACAGTACCACACCCAGCCCTCGGATCAAATGGTGGAGTAGCAATAGCTACTTTTTTCTAGTTTTTCTCCATATATAGCCCACAGACAACACCAAGCCAACCTTCCTAACCTCCCAAAACATCGTATCACCACCATCTATTACAAAAGTATCTACATGACCTTAGCGACTATATATACATAAGACCAGGCCACAATATTCCGACAACGTTTTTCACATCTATTTTCAACAACTTTCGTCACTACATCATCATGGCCGATGTTAACATTCACAGTCGTACAGCTAGAGAAAAAACAGACTTTCATAATCTTATAGAATTACAAACAACCGGTACGATTCATCATATTCCAAAACTCACCCGACTAATTTCCAGCACTATTCCCTACATCATCATCACTTCCACATCATTAGCCACACACAGCCTCAAAGAAGTTTTAGACCCTATTGGCAGTGATCATGTGCCAGTGAAACTGACGATCCAAACTCATAAACGTATCGATCATACATCACAGCTACCTCCACGAACCGTACTTCGTTTCAACAAAGCCGACTGGGATGGATATAGACACTGTACAAACTCATACTAAACTCATAACACCTCCATCAACTAAACATGAACTATACACTGCTTTGGACAACAGCAATAACGTAATTCATTAAGCTTCTAAAAAAACACCTCCCAACTAGCAGCACACACCCTCATCGTCCAGCCTTACCTCCACAATATTTAGCATTAATAAATCGTTCTCGATTAATATTTCGCGATTATCAACGCTCAGGCAACCCTGAATCTCTTCGTCTTCACCGACAATATCAAGGTACAGTTCATAACGACATTAAGGCATATAAACTGCGACAATGGATAAAGACTTGCAACACATTAACAGAGACCAACCACCTTACCAAGTATTGGAAGCGCTTTAATTCACTAACCGGTAAATACAGTAAATCATCTTACAAACTCATCCAAGAAGAACACGCCCTTCACTCTGACGGAGACAAAGCTAACGCATTCGCTAATTACCTACAAACCATCTTTACTCCACGAATCTCATTCAATTCATGTCAACGACATCCTTCTGAACGTCTAAATTTATCATCGCCTCATCTACAACCTAGCATAGATCACCATCTTCCAGAACACCCACTTACTGCACCTATCACCACCGATGAAATCATCCAAGCCATCGCCCTCAAACGCAATACTGCTCCTGGAATATACCAAATAACCTACCGCCATCTCAAGGAAGCTCCTATTAACTTAATCCATCTCTAGCCACAATGTTTACCTTCATTGTCCATACTGGATATATCCCACTAGAATGGAAAACCTCTAAAACATTCATGTTTTGCAAACCTCAAAAACCACCGCATGAAGCCTCTTCATACAGCCCCATACAATTAACATCTACCTTCAGTAAAACTCTAGAGAAAACGACTCCACACTCACTTAGATCATTACAATCTTCTTCCCATCCATCAAGCTGGTTTCCGTCCATCATTCAGTATAAACGATCAACTTCTCAGACTTACAAATATGATTATTAATCATTATAACACATCACACCCTTTCGTTTAATCCTTTTCGACATAGAAAAACTTTCGATCGCGTTTGCCACCAGGCTCTTCTCATGGTAGAAGGAAGACAAGGTAAGTCCGCGCGCAGCTTTCTCTTTTCTCGTGACGTCACCTTCGACACACGAGCCAGTGGTCTGCAAGGAAAGATCATCATTTTGCTTGTCAATTTGTTCATGTTTGGCGATAAAAAGTCCTCAAAAACACGGATTATTAGGTATTATACTGCTGTGTGTTTGTGTGCGTTTATATATGTTTGTAAAATATATTATATATACTGTGAATAGTGTAAATAGAACTTGTATTTATTGCGCATAACCGATTTGTAAACTTCCACAAACATGCCGTCGTGCGCGGTGTATGGCTGTAAAATAAACTAAAGATATAGGAAAAGTAGTGAAGAAACTGTTAAGTTTCATTCATTTCCCAAACAAGATGATCTACAGAAACAATGGATATCTGATTGCAAGAGGAAAGATAAAATTAATCCAAAGAATGGCGAGTTAAATATTTTCGTATGTTTTAATTGTATTCATTGTGCGTCGAAAAGAATTAATGCAAAGGAAAATAATTATTTTGATTTCAATAAAGTTGTCACTATTTTACGAGGAATTCCTTGTTTTAAAATAATAGTCTGTGGGGAAAAAAAGAATTGCTTCTTTTCAAAGACATGATAGAAGTTCTCGAATCCATCAGTTTTGTGTAAAGTCAGCATCCTTAATGACTTATCAAGGAACGAATTGATTGAACTGTTGCTAATATCCAAAACGAGCTGGTGAGTTTCTAAAGACGAGACCTACAGTTTTCGGTGAAGTGGGTTCGAAAACACTCCACGAAATGGACCTCGGTGGAAACTGAACCTCCATTCAAAATTTTACTTCGTCTAAATCACACAAATATTTCACTAAAGCTGACTTTAATGTTTGAACTTTATCAGAAACCTACTGACAAAATATGATCTTTTCGTGTGTTCTCTTACATGCTTGTGGTCCATAATGCACATTCTATATACATTTACTTCGAATTTACCGAAGTTCGCGTTACTTAGAGTTCGTTTTAGATCACTTTCTGCGCATTTACCAGTACCACTTCACTTTTAATTCTCAATGCACTAAAATTGTGGTCTATTTCATATTAATTCAACGACAATTTTATATATGCTCAAACGCCCTTCTGCACGTTTTTAAGTATTTGCACTTTTTATGTCAACTTTCCACCCTGAAATTGCCACTAATAAAATTCAGAAAGATGTTAGCTAATGCATTCATGTTGTTTAGGATAGTAAGTATTTATTGTTGGGTAATTATAGGCTTTTAGATTACAAAGCATTGTCAATACGTTTGTTCACATTGATACCAACAAATATTAACTCGCTCCATTAGTAGCTTGAGTAAGCTGTATTTTTCATGAAAGCGCACCTTTTGGTATGTAAGGTCTTTATCATGTTGTTTGTATTTTCAAAATACAAGGACCCCTATTGCTTGATTTGTACCTCCTTGTTTTGCCTAGTATATAACAAGTTCATATTAATATTTACCCAGCCACCGTGATTCAGGCGGTAGGTTCCCGGACTTTGCAGAGGCTAAGGGAGGTACGCGGGTTTAAACCCCACGGCGGACTTAGTTTTTCCAGTTTTTTTCCTGTCATACAAGGCAAATGCCGGGATTGTACCTTCAAATTAGGTCCTGGCCCACACCTTCTCAACCCCTGCCCTATCCCATTCTGAGCCCCAGATGCCTAAATGACATAAATTCAATTGAGCAGAGCAGAAATATTACGCCAAGCAGAGAATTTATTCACTCCTAACCTAAGACCATGCATACCCTACTCGATTTAGATTTCATAAAAAAGTTTGCTAAAGCATGTAACATGTTAAGTGATGCACAATTTTATATTCGTTTATTTTTCTGCATACTCCTTTTCAAAACCATTGGATCCTCGCAGGAGAACACAGAAGCGTCTCCATTAATTCAAGATATGTACATAAAAAACGCCGCATTGCATGAGGAATTATGTACTACAGTACAAATATTGAAACACGTTCTACCAGAAGAAGAAACTTTAAATGAAGACCAAGTGTATTCCTTTATTATTGACGATCTCCAGGAAGAAAGTTTGAATAAATTGCTGGACACGTGGCTTTTAAATTTAAAGTAAAATATCCTGAACTTGGCACTAGAACCGCTTCAGGGAACTTGAACACGATACATATCAAAAGGAGGATTGACATTTCCATCGAAACAACTTTTGGATGCGATCACAATAGCAAACAATGAATTTGTTAACTTCCACACAATTTATTCGGAAAGAAAAGGGCATTGTTAGAAAGCTCACGGAAAGAATAAACGCTAACGTTGAAAATAGATGCGAATCAGAGGTACTGTCTTATTTTCCTCGCCTGCGAACATACATCAGAATAAATGAATTTAGTAAGAAGTTGGGAGATTCTTCCTCTAAGATACAGATTTATAAAAAATGAAGAAAATTGTGAAATGAGAGGATTTACAACCCCCCCCCCTACACACACACACACACAAATAACAGTTTACTTGTCCAATATACGTGGATTAGGCCTATGGGGAAACCACTTTAAAAAAACGCACCATAGACAATACCTCTAGGGTGGTGAGGAAATTTGTCTAATCAACGGTGACTTTTTTCCTAGGAAAGTAAAAAGAAAATAGTAGCATACACGAAAGAAATTCTAGTAATAAGCTATATATTCCCAGTTGAGAAAAACATGTTTAAAGAAGAACGTTATTTATGCTACGAGTGTCATCTTAGCTATTTTAACGCTAAGCTACAAGCAGCAACAAACGGATGGGTTTTCTGCGTGAGAGCCTGTGTGTCGAAGCTGACGTCATGCGCAGCTTTGGTCGCTAGCGCGTCCTCTGATGGACTTACCTTGTCTTCCTTCTACCATGGGCTCTTCTCTACAAACTCCAAGCCCTCAGACTTCCCGTCACATACCTACGATTTATTTAGAAGAATCATAAATCATTTGTCCTCTATGTGCCAATGTATTGTCTCGACTATTGCACTTGATTATCATACCTCCATAACATCATCATAAATACCCTGAAACCAGTTATATGATTATAAGTAAAATGCTTATAATATCCAAGATAGGAAACTGAATGAAAAAGAAAGTTTAATAAAAATGTAAGCAAACCTCTTAGCCCAACTACCCGTCCTAAATTCCTCCATGTGAAGTCCTAAACTACCCTGGTCTGAAAAGAAGGCATAATCCTCTCAACAGACGCTGGCCACCTTAAATGGACCAGCAAACTTTAAACAATGAGTGATTGAAATGGCCACTAGGAGTTCACAACCTGGTTCAAAAACTAATATTGGTAGCCGGCCAATCAAAATAAGCAGGCTCTTTTTTGCACTGTAATGCTCTTAACCGAGCTTGTTACCATAAACCAATTCAATATTATGTCCCCTGTTTCTTCATCTAAAGCTCAACTCTCTTTACAACCCTACTGCCAACAATATTGTAATCTATCAACTTTAAGTTAACAAACGATCTTGCACAATCCTCTCCAAATTTCACATGATCAGCATTTCCAACTACTATCTCAGAATGACGTCATGAGAATTTCCTTACCCAACCTCAATACATACGTCATTTTCTTTTGCCATCAGCAAAGATCAATCAACTCACCTACATGGCTCATCACCGACGCCAACTCACCACTGTATCTTGCAAGTTATGCAACTAGCAATTTTCTAACGATGTTACAGACTGGATTACGTCATCGCTCGCCATTTTATTTTAGCAATAGATGTGCAAACATCTTCCATAGCAGACTTGAAAACACACGTCATCTTCTTTTGCAATCACTAAAGGTCAAGAAACTCACCTACGTGGCTCACCACCGACGCCTACTCACCATTATATCCTGCAAGTTATGCAGCCCGCAATTTTCTATCGAAGTGCTAGAACTTCTACCCATGTGCTTGTTAAGAGAGATTTCCTTTAGGAGGAGGGTAAATTAATGTTATATTTGTTTACATTTGTTTTACATCATTTCCTTCAATTAAAGCTATTCATTGTAATCAGGGCCATTGTACGTTTAACTTGGCAAAAATAGAAAAAGTTAAAAGGTGAAAGATGTTAAATGATTACAATGGAGCGGAAATACAAATTTTAGCATGAACGCAACATCGAAAATAATATTATTTTTCAAACTAGCAGTGGTCGACAAATTTTTCAATCCATTAGCACAACGAACTAATGTAACTTTAACTACAGAAAAATAGTATGTTTTTTTACACAAGTAGTAACTTTGTTATACAATTTCTAACGTGTTTTACTATTTCTTGTTGGTTTGTCTATGTTGGTGGTCCTATACAAAAAAAAAGGATTCCTTTTAAAAAATAGTAAAAAATCAGTTCATTATGTTCATAATGGCAATGACCAATATTGAGCGATGTTGATACCCGATATTGAGCATTGTCGATGTCTGATGTCGAACGATATCGTTACCGATATTGGCCAAGTTGTTTGCCATTCAATATGTGGCCCATGTCTTTTAACGATATCAATCGATGTCGTGAAATCCAATATGTCCATATCGGCCGACGTGGTTGTGCTACTTAGGCCCGACTCTCATCAACTCTCACAGACTCTCACCCCGTTAGAAGTTAGAGAGGGGGTTAAAGTCAATACTCACCGTTCTTGTAGATGAAATACAGTTATGATGGACTCTGAAGTTTGTTATGAAGAAGAATTCATGAAGTAACATTAATTCAACTCTACAATTACAATGACAAAGTCTTTATTTGACAAGAACTTTACAAAGAAACCAAACTTCCAAAATCACATTGTGTCTTCTGTTGGTCTTATAATGATATCATGAACCTGAAATACATAACACACAAAAGTTATAATGTGTACGTTACATAAATAGGTATTATGTCACATAAAAGTTCATATATTGTACTCGAACTAAAGCTATTTACAAGGCGTTTATTAAATATGTACAGATATTTTGCAGATGAATGTTTTTCAGAAAAAATAAGACAAAAATGTTCATAGAAACACAGACGGAAGTCCACTTCGTTTTAGAGATACAGGGCATTGAATCTTGAACCTAATCGACTTAACACAATGAAGAAATAGAAATTATACCTAAAGTACGTCGTTGCAAGTTGTTTTGCATAAAAAGTAAATATTTTAGGAGCTAAAAGTTGATGTCATTCAATTTACGTATTCCCAACGTGGTATAAGGCACAATTTTCTCAAATGTACTGCATCGATCTAATGGTTGTACTACGTTGACAAAACTGTGAATCCACGCACACGGTATTCGTCCACCACAAATTCAACATGTCACGACCCGGAATCGAACTCCCGACGTACCAGAGATGAGCACACTAGCATAACAACACCACAGCCCTCTGAAATTATCTTAAAGTTAGCATAAGAAAAATCACTTTTGTCCATAATACGCTTATTTTGAAATAGAAACAAGAATGAATTCATCTCTGCTGCTTCAGGACATCTCATGTTAGTCTTTGGATGAGAAAGAAGAAGATAGCGGCCCTAACCTTTCTCTAGGTACAATCCCAAAATTCGCCTTGGGAGGAAAGTCCTAGTAAATCTAAGTCAGAACGTCTGGCATTTTAACTCAAATCTGTGCTTCTCCACTGACGATCCGAAATCCACACTGTAACAGCTAGACTACGAAGGCTGGATATGAAATGGATTCAAATCCTGCTCAAAGTATGTTAATATTTTCATGAGAAAGAAAGATATCTGTCAAGTATACTTTATACTGTAGGAAGCTGCGCAGTCCCTTCATGCGCAAAGGTGCGGCACACTACACAGTGTTGCAAACTGTAAATATTACTACCGTCCGTCTTTACAGGTTTAAGTTGATTTCAACAGTTTCGTCAAAAAAATGTTGGGATAATACACATTAGCAATCCGTGATTGCTACCTTCCGATCCCTCTGGTTTATGGCTGGCTTTAACCTTAGCTGTCTGTTCAGCTTATACAACATTAAAGAAATAAATAATGTCTTTATGGAACCGAACGCTCTCCACAACCATTTTACTCAAGACATTTTAAAATGTGAACTATTTTAAGACGTTCATGAACAATTTCATTTGCAATTATTCAGTCATGGTCTAGGAGGATTTAAGTAGCGTTATGGTATTACTTTATGAGATATTTTCCATTGCATATATTTTACACTTTTTATAGAGGAACAGGTTCCAATCCGTTAATGCCGACTTAGCTAACCAAGGCTTTCCGTCATGTAGCAGCAAACAGATGTCCGAATAGTTTTTTTCTCTCTCTCTCTCTCAAAGATCGAGTAAGAGTAAGGAACATATAGGTACAGTAGCCATTTCAACTATCAAGTGCAACCTAGAATTTTTCATTTTTTTTCTTTTAAACCTGCCCTTAAATCTTTAGTCACTATATGTGTGTGGCTCAATGCGATAAGTGCCAGCAGATCCGCAGAGTTAGTAACGATTTTGTTATTATTTATTCCCTATCATCTAACGTGTATCTGACATGTGGCGTATGACTGTTTGTGTAGGGTGGACCACAGGGGCAACTTGTGGTCTAAACAGCAAGTGACGTGCTACAAATACATTTACACGTAAACAAAACTGATCAGTCTGCATTAAACAATTTCCTGGATTTTTATGCTTCACAAAATTACCCACAATTCCACTTTTCTATCTAGCTAAGAGCTGAGCATCTTGATGGATAAGCACAAACTGTTTCATATCTTGATTGATTCTTCTAAACAGTTTCATTTAACTTAAAGCATAAAAAAAGTGAAGTGCCACGCATGTGAAGTGACAATTTACCAACTTCACCTGAAAAGCCGCCACTAGTGGACCATGAAGCATCTACGGCACTTGATGATCATACACATATTATCTGCGATTCAAAAGTTTGCTTAATCGTTAACGAACGATATTTTATAATGATTACATTATCCTTATATGTACTTTCGTAGACAGATATTTACCTGTACATGTTGAGGTGTACAAAGGACATAAGTGACAACTTCAGCCACGTCCTGAGGCTCCATGCACTTGAACACTGAGTAACGGGCTTTCTCCTGTTCTGGATTATCTTTGAACATTTCACGTGCAAACTCTGTTACCACACGACCAGGACTAATTGACTGAAAAAATAAGAGTATTACAGAAATAAATCTTTGTTAATACTTATATTGAGAAAAAAATCCGTTACCACCAGATAGCAGTTCGTTCATTCAATATAACATTTCCATCTGAACAGAAAGAGGTTATATAGAATGAGAGTCAAAGTCGATTCAAATTTGCTCAATTGAGAAACCAGAAGCTATAAAATCACCCCCCGTAATATTCATGAAGTATAGGATAAGTACTTGCCAGGTGTATGCATAAGTAGTTTCCGGTTTACCTAAGAGATGGC